>JARUPZ010000001.1:12350271-12407771 GCA_031213475.1 Nereocystis luetkeana | reverse complement strand
GTGGTCCTAATACAAAGATCCGATAAAAGATGAATCGCACCGAGATACTAAAAAAGCAATCCCATGTACGTGGTGGATACAGCGTGTTGTCATGTCTTGTGGCCAAGCAGTCACGGGCACACGAGCACTCAGCAGCAGCAGCAGCACCCAGCGGCACTGGAGCAACACTCGACTCGAGCAGCACTCGTATGCCTGTTGTTGCTGTTGCGAACTCAAGCAGCACTGCTGTGTGCTGTAGTTGCAGTTGCAGCAAAAAGCGAGAAAACCCATATCGTTGCAGCTAGAAATACGAAGATCCGCGTAGGAGTTCAAGCCTCTGGATGGCTTTTCGGAAGTGGGACCCCATCCCCTGAGTTGCTTGCTGGATCACGTGACTTTGACCATGTGGAGCATGGGCCACGGAGCCCGGCCGGAGCCAACGCTTGTACCGTACTGTCCACGCCGCCCCCCTGCGGGCCCCGCAGCAGGAAGCACGAGAAAAGACCCGCGGCCAAACGAGAAAAGTGAACTATTCCGGAAAAAAAGTCAATTTGGTACTAAGTAATACCTGGTATATATACAGTCAGTAAAAAAAGTGGATATTGATCCTGAACAGATGACTCGCGGCGATCAATTCGTTGCTTGCGGCGTAAACGTACTTACAAAAAGTTGCGTGATGTCGAGGTTGCGATATATTACGTTGTGACCGGCTGAGTAAAATCCAGCACATACAAAATACATCTCTGAAAAAATGTGTTTCTTGGTGCTCTGGGTACAAAAAAAAACTTCACAGACACAGTAGAAGATGCTCGAGAATAATCCGTAGTCCGAGTATTGAGAGTATTGAAGTACTGGCGGCCAATACATAGTGAGTCCTGAGAAGGCCCAACTACTCAGAGTATACTGAGAGTATGAGCAGTACGGAACCCCGAGAGCACACTTTTTTTTTTTCTTTTTTTTTTTGCTCATCCCATTCATTTTCTTCGCACATCTTCTTCTCCCTCTCCTTCCAACTCGTAACTCGGATCCGGGGTCACATAGCAGGCTCTTCCACCCCCTTCCCGCTACGGTACGTGCCTTCATTTTCATCGCGAGAATATTTTTTTCTTCCCTCGTCGACTCGCATCGAATTTTGCCTACCCACGCTGCAAGGCGCTCTCAACAATTGAATCCTTTTGATTTTTACTTTTGCAAACAAAGTCAAAAGTCCGACCCACCTGGAGCTCGAACCCAGCACTCAAACACAAGTAGAACTCGAGGTTAACCACTTGAACCCCCGGGGCGACCGGCTGTCAGGCAAATATGTACCCGCAGTATTTAAATACGAAATACTTGGAGTATAGAAAATATCCGAAGTACCGAACCTCGAATCGAATCCCGAATTAGTGCGAGCCCGAAAGCACCCGCAGAGTAGTATCCTCAGTAAAGTAGCAGTACAGAACCCCGAAATACTACTGCGAGTACTCGTATTAATAGTATGTATCCGCTGCTGCTGCAGTAAAAACCCGAAATACTGCGAGTGCGCGAAGCAGTACTACCCTACAACAGTATTTTCTCGGCGTGAATACACGCAACTTGTAGGCTAAGTGTATCATACGCATAAATAGCAGGTCAGAAAACCAAGGTGGATGTGGACAGCGGGTTTTTGATAGATGCTTCTCAGGGGGGAGTGGTTGTTTTTCTGGTGGATGAGATGGAGGGATGTTGGTTGTGGTAGTCTTCATGTGCGTCAAATCGGTTGATACGTCGTATGATACTGCCGCGCTTTTGTTCTGGAGAGTTTTTTACTTTCTGTTCCTTAGTCTTTTTAAGAACAACGAACACTACACATTGTCGGATGGTAAGCATAATACTCGTCACAATAATGTACTGGTGGAAATTTTGAAGAAGAAAAAAAGAGCGAGGATCGTCCGAGTCGAACCTCGGTACAGCAGTAGAAACGAAAAAAATATTATTATCAAGCGCAGTGTGCCATCTATCATACCTGGTACGCTACATGCAGCAGTACTCACACACTGACACGTCGCGTTTTTCACGCAATCTAAAACACATCGCAGAATCTCTTAGAGTAGTTTGTACAGGTATAACTGCATGTAGGCGCAGTACTGCTTTAAAATGCCATGTGATATGATACGACAGCCTAAGATATGCGTACCGCGACAAAGGAACGTGTACTGGTGCCCATTCAGCCGGCTCTGCTGTAGGATCGGTCAGCAGTGTAGGGCACACAGCAGTCCGTAACTTGGAGTATTTCTGTACGAATGCTGCTGTACGCCATGCTCGTACGAATCATTTGCTGCGATCCGGGCATGATCGGTACGGAGTAAAAAATGCCGGTCACACACTGCATGCAGCAGGTACGTGCATAGGCCAATATGCCGAAGACAACAACAACAAACACCACTGTTGTAGGATCTGCCACATGTGCATAGTACGCTACCTGCTGCCGCTGGCGCACTGCGCCGAGCACAGCTCGAGCAGTGACAGTGTTGCATCACACACAGCAATACGTAAAAAAAGCAGCAAGGAGAGAGGTGATCATGATGATACAGATATCATGATGATACAGGTATTATCATACCTGCACGTCAGCCTGGGTCTCAAAATTTCTGGTACCTGGTAAGGCCGCATCTTATGCAAAAAAAAATTAGGTGATACTATGACTGTTTACGGAGGCTTCGGGGTATCTGGTCACATATCTGATCAGATTTTATCAAAATCACGTCTTATGGGGCCTATTTAGTGGAAAAAATGTCCCTCCGAGATTTAATCACTCATGAAATTTGATGAAGTGATTTTTTTTGGCAGCCTTTTCTGATCAACTCTGAAAGTGGTAAAATTTGCTTTTGCGCACAAGACCTCGGAGGCATTATACAATTTTGTATAGGTTATAGAGTGGGCTCATGACGGGTCACGGCGCTACATGCTTGGATACGCTTGTACACAGCTGGGCTCCAACACTTGTGCATCGACCACCACGGACAGGGAGGGCATCAGTACCTTGGCCACCATCGTGTCCCTCGCGGCCGCCTAACTGCAGCTGCTCTAGGCAAACCAACTTTGGAAACGAATAGGACGAGACTACAGCAGTATCAAAACAATTTAACGGGTTTTTTCTGACTACGACAGTCGCAAGCAGCTCATGCTCCGCGGGGGTGAGAGCTCCTTGCTGGTCCAGAGACTAGCAAACCCCTTACGCAGCTCCCCAGGAGGTTCCAAATTCCGTTCCTTCCTTCGAGGAGCTGGCGGTGAAGGTTGTTGATCGCCCAATCCGGAGTGGACCACTCGTTCGTGTCGAGGTCCACGTCGAGTTCAAAATGTCGGTTATGTTCTGTTTTTTTAGTTCTCCCATGAAATAAAACCAAAATCACGATAAGACGGCACATGGCGCACCGATCTGGTGTGGCTTTTTGCCGGTGGAAAATCCAAGATTCCTGCCTTTTTTCAATCACTCAAAAAAAACTGCATAAGACCCGGCCTAAAAGCAGACAGTGAAATACGGACTGCAGGCTCCGATAAACTCAACCAGCCACAGCCATATACCACAGCAACACTGCGCACATACATGGGTGTGTCGCACACGCGCGGCGTGTGGGCGGCAGCGTTGGAACGATGGGACCTGTGCATGTTGTCTGCTGTGTACCTGGTATATGTCCGGACGGTGTGCTCAGAGCTCATTCATCATGAGAGAGCCTAGGGAAGAAAACAGACAGCATTTACCGATACGTACGTACAAGTAAGGCCTCTCGTGCTGAAACCAGGGAAATCGTCTTATCCACTCCCACCGGAAAAAATACTTTGAGCACCTGCCACGCGCTCCAGAGTGTAAAGATCGCGCCGAGACCTCGATCAATGTGTCCGGCCAAGCTTCATGTGCCCGAGTACTTGGTGTTTTGCCGAAAAGTGCTCGTACGAATAGAAAAGTTGGCAAAAGTACGAAAAATTAACAAACATACGTATGCATATGTGTGCGTTGTGAGAGGATGTGCAGGAGCCGTGTGCATGGCAACATTTGCCTTCTGGGGCAAACGTGCAGTCCCGTTTCGGGGGCAAACTACAGTACGTAGAATTCGGGTGGTTCGACCCTAAAACGGGGCCTCAGCAGCATTATGACCGATAAAAGCAGACAGGCAGGCAGGTAGGCAGGCAGACAGGCAGGCAGGCAGGCAGGCAGGCAGGCAGGCAGGCAGGCGGGCGGGCGGGCGGGCCGGCAGGCAGGCAGGCAGGCAGGCAGGCAGGCAGGCAGGCAGGCAGGCAGGCAGAGGGGCAGGCAGGCAGGCAGGCGGACAGGCAAGCCAACGAAACGGAAGGACCACCTAGAATCAAGCAAGCACACAAACCGACGACGAAAATCAAAACGGAAAAACAAAACAAAAAAGTGTGAGACCTTGCGTTGCATTTTTGCCGATATCCTTCGGGCGGGATGCCACCCCGCTGTAGAGAAGTAGCAGCCAAAACCAACAAACGAATATATACACGCCTAAACTACACGTATTCCAACGCGAAACACCACCCAATCAGAGGCAAGCGAACAAAACAAGTCGGGCAACGAAAAAAACACAGGAACAAACAAAAAAAAACTCAACCAAAAAACGAATCACGCAGAAGTATAAACAATGCTCATACGTAATAGTCCAACACATCCTATTTAATACCTGGTACGTTAAATGCACAAAGTCTTAATTCCAAAATGGGAAACGGGATTATACAGAACAAACGCGTCCGGTGTATCACGCCCTACGCAACGTTAAGTATCGATCACTCCATCGATCCTACTCACAGTCACACCTTGCACAGATGATACATATTGTACAGATAATAAGTACATTGACCTAATTCCTTCCTCACCTGCCTCCCGTTGTGAGAGGCTGTGCATCATCTGTATACAATACAGATCCAACCCAGGAAACATGTGCTAGACCACGCAGATCATACGAGTCCCACTCCGTAACATGAGCTAGATCGTACAAGTTCGATAACAGATGATCTATCTGCCTTGAAAAATCTAGGTCATGAAGAAGGAATCCATTATCTGCAGACTACACGACCCTCATCCGGCAACATGAGCTATTAATAATAGATCATACCTGGTACAGATCAGGGATCCATCTATCTCCCTTGAAAATATCTAGATCAAGTGGGAATTATATGTAGATGGTACGTGGATGATCTTCGGATGATCTGTAGATCGTCTTCAGATGATCTGTAGATGATCTGTAGATGATAAGTGGACATCTGTAGATCATCTGAGGACGATCCGTGGATACTGTGGCAAAAAACAAACCTTGCGTTTCATGGCGAGGTTGGCGATATCCCTAGCAGACGCTTTCCCGCTGTAGACGAGCAGGAACTGCTTGTACGGCACCCGCACCCGACCCATAGCCTGCCCGATCCCGGAGCCAGCCGGCATGCCGCCCAGCGTCACCAGAACACGGGGACGATTGATCCCCGTCCCTGGATTTTTTACGCCTCCTTCGGCCTGTTCGATGTCACGTTATAAAAAAAAATACAGGTGGTGGTGGTGGACACGCGATATGGCCACAAAAATATATATATGATTCGTGCGTGAACTATATACTACGTACAAGGTGCTTCGCTCCGCGGGCGGCCTACGCCGCCCGCAAGGCTTGCTCAGGAAGAAAAAGTACATCAAGTAATGCGAAGCGGACAGAGGTGGATGATTGATTTTATTTTATTTTTATTGTAGTTGCCAACTGGCGACTTGATAATGCCAAGAGTCCCGCCGCCATGCTTCAGGAGGAAACTGCACGGACGCCACATACGCTTCGCATCGCGGATGCCGTACCCCAGGTAGGGTAGCAGGTACTCGTTTTCTTCTTGTAATAACTGGTATGCTCTACGTCTGTACTCGTACAGTACGAAAGAGAAAGCACAGCACGGCACAGCAGCACGCATCATCGGGCAGGTCATGACCTATCTATCTATCTATCTACGGTGGCAAATCGAGGTCCTGGCCTGCCCTTAAAGTCCTTTCGATTAGAACCGCAGTCTCGTTTCGGGGGCAATCCAGTCAAATTCCAAGTAGTTTATCCTTCAAAACGGGACTGCGGTCCTATAAGGGATGTAATAAGTTGCAAGGGGCTCTTGCGCACGGTATACATCCAACCCAGGAAACAACCCAGGAAGCATTGCACCAGGTAGACAGGAGTGGATCGATCGCACGGGGTAGTACGGCTCCCACCTAAATACGAGGCAGTGCGAGCCACGGTAGATGGGCGATGCAGACCGGGGGTCAATCAATTTCTGCTCCCTGTAGAGATCATGAAGCGGGAATCGATCGTCTGTGTTGAGGTGGGGATTCCTACTCGAGCGAACGCGAGTTTTCTAACTTTCATGACACGGAATGGTTTTTCGAGCAAGGCCTAAAAGCCGAGCAAACAAATAAACAAAACAAACAAACAAAAACAGACACAGGGGGGGACGGTAGAGACCCTTCCCCGGGACTGCGTATTCACGCTTCTTTCAGCCTGCCCGCCGTTACATACGTCATAAACTTACACCAGGTATAGATGTACGAAGTATACGTATGTTTGTCTATTTTTCTTACTTTTGCCAACTTTTCTCTTCGTACGAGCACTTTTCGGCAAAACAGGAAGTACTCGGACATGTCAAGCCCGGCCGGACACATTGGTCGAGGTCTCGGCGCGATCCGTGCACTCTGGAGCGCGTGTCGGGCGCTCAAAGTTTTTTTCCGGCGGGAGTGGATAAGACGATTTCCCTGGTTTCGACACAAAAGGCCTTATTTTGTACGTACGTATCGCTAAATTGTCGTCTGTTTCCTTCACCCCAGGTACACAACAGACTATCACAGATCCCTTTGTTCCTACCCTGCCGCCCACTCGCCATGCGTGTGCGACACACCCATATGCGCAGTATTGCTGTGGCTCGTTGTGTTTGTCGGAGCCTGCCGTCCCTATTTTACCATCTGCCTCACCAAGTACGAGATTTTTTTTATACTTTTTTATGTACAAACCCACAGGCTGGCGTACCTGTATCATCATCACCTCTCTCCCTGCTGCTTCTTCTGCGTATTGTTGAGTGTGATCCAACAATGCCACTGCTCCAGCTGTGCTCGGCACAGTGCGCCAACAGCGGAAGCAGGTAACATGCTATGCGCATGCGGCAGATGCGCGCTGCACTCTCAGTACTACAGTGTTGTTGTCATCGGCGTTGGCCTATACACATACCTGCTGCTGCTGTGTGTAACCTACATTAAATTTTATTTCTCCGTACCTATCCCCGGATCCTGGATCGTGTACATTCGTCGAGTCCAGTACAACCAATCGGTCGTACGATCATCGTGTACAGCAGCATCCGCACAAAAATATTTACAGTAGTTACTGAGTGCTGTGTTTCCTACACTGCTGAACGATAGGTCCTAGAGCCAGCTGCAAGAGCACAGCAGTACACTTTCCTTTGTCGCAGTACGCGTATCTTCTGCAGCCGTATGTAATAGCATGGCATTTTACAGCAGTACGTGTGTACGTAGTAGTACCTGCACAAGCTACTCTAAAAGATCCTGCAATGTGTTTTACATTTTATAAAAAAAAATGCAGTAGTATCTCATAAAAATATGTTTGTACAAGGCGCTTCGCTCCGCGGGCGGCCTACGCCGCCCGCTACGCTCGCTCAGGAAAGAAAAAAGTACATCAAATTATTTTGCGAAGCGAACAGAGGTCCACGATTGAGTTTAGTGTTTTCGAGGATCGTAATTGCAAACCGGCGACTTGATAATGCCAAGAGTCCCGCCGCCATGCTTCAGGAAAAAACAGCTCCGACGTCAGCTTGGATGCCACGTATACGCTTCGCGTCGCGGATATCGTACGTACGTACATACACCCCAGGTAGGTTGTACTTATTTCCTTCTTTCGATATGCTCTATGTCTGTACTGTATGTACGAAGAAAGCGAAAGCACAGCACGGCACAGCAGCAAAAACAATGAAAATGAAACCGAAAACTCGGAAACGAAAAAAAATCCCCGCCCCCTCTCGTCTAATATTTTTCTGGCTGATTGGAACACCTTAGACCCCGTCGAAAAGAAGAAAAGACAAAAATCGCACAGAAGAGCTTCTCTCTCAGCCTCGTACGCCGCCCGCCCCTCTCGCGACCACCTCGCTACCGATTCGGTCCGGGTAAAGCTTTTATCACTCTCTGCCACAATCAGCCCCGTCGCCCGCCCCGCGTGAAGTCCGGTGCTCACCGTGGCCGTCGTTCGCCAGCTCGATAACGTTGGTGTTCAAAGTGCACACCTCCCTCTTTCAACTTTAGCGTAGTCGCAAAAATAAGCACCGCTTGAATATTATCTTGCCCTCCCGAACGACCTTAATAAACTCGTACATACTCTATCAACAATCTTACATCGAAGCCAGACAAAGCCCGTTCATGCACCCCTCGTGTCTCGAGCACACGCGACGCCTAGGCACGAAAGCGGCGACCGTGCTCCTTGCAACCCCCCCTCTACCCGCCAGCACCCGCTGGCACCCGCGACGGTGCCGGGTCCTCCCGCGATGCCGTGCTCGGAGAACACGCACGCACACGAAACGAAAGAAGACAAAAGGAAGAAATGACCGAGAAAACAAAGAACTGCTGGAAAGGTCCGGCAAGTAATGAAAAGAGGCGGTTTGGAAGTGGGAGCTCTGAGAGGCCAGGGATGCACCAACCGAGCACGCTCAGGGGTTGTGATCTAAGTATGTAGTTATTTTTGGCTGTAGCGTAGGCGATAACCTGCGCTTGAATGTGTACGCGTTACCGGGGTTCGACCCTCAACATCCTCGCTCATATTTGTTTTCACCTTTTTACTTATTTCGTACCACAGTACATCCACCTTGTTTTTCTGACTTGTTTATATGGCTCGTACGCACTATAACTTGTGTGTTTTTACGCAAGGAAGAACGCGGAGTTTGGGCGCGCTTATGTGTGGCGTGCGTACATACCTCAACCTTTAACAGTTGCTCCCAATACTTGGGACTAAAGCAAAATACGTTCGAGAAAATACTGTAGTAGGTACTTCGTGCTATCTCGCAGTATTTTGGGTTTACACTGCACAGCAGATACTGCGAGTGTTTCATGTATCTCGGCGTTCTATACTGATGCGGGTACTGCAAGTACGAGTATACTTTTAAGTATTTCCTCCGTTGGTCTTAATAGTGTTCGTACTGCGAGTACTCGCAGTACCGAAATACTCTCAATAGTATGCTCAGTGATATTCTAGGAGTATAAAGTATACTTCGACCGTCTGTGCACCGTGTCGACAATTCTCAGGCCCATTGTTCGGCACAAATCACTCACAGATGGCCCGACGAGTGGGAGTTGGAGCAAATTTTACTTTCGATGGGAACAACTCGAATACTTTGAGCACTGGCAGTATTTCGGGAATATGTACTGCGAGGAGTATGTACTGCGAATACTCTCAGTATCTCGATGTTCTGTTTATTTTACCCTGAGCACCAAGAAACATGTACTTTGCGGCAATATATTTTGGATGCTGTGCTGGATTTTACTCAGTCAGTCACAAAGTATCATGCCGCAACCTCGACCTCGCGCAACTTTTTGTACTTACGTTGACGCCGCAGGTATTGAATTGATCGTCGCGAATCGCCCGTTCAGGATCACTATCCACTTACCCGTATATACCTTTTTATATATTATTATTGTAGTAATGATCCCACAGTGTTTCCACGAACAGCGGTACATACAGTAGTCTGCCCTCACAAATATATGTGTGTGTTCTTCACGTTAGTTAATGATGGGTGGATGCAGTTACTATAGTTCTAAACAGACAGGTGTGTAGGTATTTCAAACGACGAGTGTCCTTTCTTGCGCCACTCCCCTAGGCACCTCCCGGAGGGGAACCTTGCAACATATATAGGTGCATACCAACAGAACGGGCGATATCGTTGAAAAAAAAAAAGGACCGTTTTTAGTCTTCAGAATGAACCAATCCCCAAACGGCCCTTACAAGCCCGGACATAGTGGCCAGATGCACCTCTGTGTGTATATATATTATATATATATACAAGGTTCCCCTTCGGGATGTGGGTGGCATGAAATCCGGGGGGTGTCGCAAGTTGAAAAGGGAGACGCACGTAAAACCCTTGCACATATTTTTTGAGTAAAAATGATCTCGGAGTGAACTAAGTCAGGGGCTACTGATTTTTTGCTACAAGCGAAGAGTAGTAGTCTAGTCTTCGATGCTCTCGCATGTCTTGGCGTATACCTGGTAGGAACCATGGACTACCGTATTGCTCAATGGAAAGCGTAGCACTCAGAAGAAAATTGGCGGGGTTTGTATCATCCAGGTATCTATCGCCTGGGTGGGATCTGTTTCATCGATAGATGTGATCCTTCATGATGTGAACACCTTTACTGGGTGGGGTCTGCACGATCTACATGAACTATACATACATGTTAATCGAACATACATGTGCCGTGATTAGCTGATGAATAGCTTTGCGTGGGTAGGTCCGCATGATCTGAAGGATCTGTACGATCTGCGGGGTCTGCATAATGTAGATGTATCACTCTTTTCTTTGGCGGTGAGATCTGCTTGGTCTTGATTTTTGCACTTAGTTGCGTGCGGGGTGGGGTGATCTGAACGCCATTTGTGCATGATGTGGAGGATCTGCATGAATGATCCGAAGGACCGATTATCTACACACACGCACTATTACGGGGGACCATAGTTAATAGGACCTGTGGTATATATAAAAACCTATATATTTAGCCATTTCTACTAACAATATTTGGTCCTATTAACTATGGTCCCCCGTAATAGTTTGCCTGGAGAGGCAGCTATGTTCCGTATCATTTCCAGTTGTGTGCCAGGTGGGATCTGGCTGATCTCAATGACATTTCAAATGTTTAGCCGGAAAGGGATCTGTCTGGTTACAATTTTACTACTGTAGCTGTGTACCTGAGTAGAATCTGTGTTATCTGTACAATCAGTACAGTTTGACCGGGGAGGGATCTGATCGATCTGCAGATCTGTACATCTTTAGCGAGATAGGGTCTTTAATATCTGCATGATCTGCACATGTTTATCGGCGGGTGTCATCAATTTGCAGGATCTGAATAATTTGCAGGATTTGTCTGATCTACCTGAGTCGAATATGTGTGATCTGTATGATCTGTTCACCGGAATGGGGTATGTACGATCTGCATGATATGCGCATTTTTATCGGTGGGTCTGCATGATCTGCAGGATCTGTATGATCTGCGGGATTTTTGTATGGTCTGGAGGATCTGTGAAATCTGGATGTTTGACACTTGTTTGCATCATGCTTTGCCGGGATGGGTTCGTATGAGGCGGATGTTTCACAAATGTGTACTTGAGTGGGATCTAGATACGGTGTGATCTGTACATTTTTACCGGGTTGGATGTGTATGATCTGCAGGATCTGCATGATCTACCTTAGTGGGATCTGTGTTCTCTGGATGATATGTACACCTTAACCGAGATGCGGTCTGTACGATTTGCAGGATCTGTATGATCTGCAGGATTTTTGTATGATCTGGAGGATCTGTAAAAGCTGGATACTTCACACTTGTTTCAGCGTGTTTAGCAACAACAGAAGCAGCAAGATAAGCAACCGCGTGGCACGGGCAAAAATAAGATACGGGTGGCCACAAGAAAAGCAACCTGTGCCAGCAACAGCAGTAGTAGCAGCTATACCGCGATTGTGTTTAGTAGCAGTAGCGGCAGCAACAACAGGAGCAGCAGAATGACAAGCAAACTGCGTGACATGGGCACATTGTACAAAGGGCAGTGAACACTCCGCTACTACTTTTACACGCAACGCTATACCAGGTACGTGGTACGAAGATCAGACAAATAAATGATGAATCGCACCGAGATACTAAGAAAAAACTGCCAGGTACGTACGGGTGGATACAGCGTGTTCTCATGTCTTGTGGCCATGCGGTCACGAGCACACGAACACTCAGCAGCAGCAACACTCAGCAGCACTCGAGCAACAACACCTGATTCGAGCAGCACTCGTACGGCTGTTGTTGCTTCTGTTGTACTGCTGCGTATTGCTCGAGCAGCACTCGAGCACACGAGCATGATGAGTAGGTTTCCAAGCATGGCCTATTGCACCGCAAAAAACAGACACGGGACCACGATCACTCGATTGCTCAAGCGCAACGAGAACGAGAGACAAACACGAGCACGGCGTGGCCAAGCAGTCACGGGTACACGAGCACCCAGCAGCAGCAAAGCAGCAGCAGCAGCAGCAGCAGCACCCAGCGGCACTCGAGCAACACTCGCCTCGGGCAGCACTCGTACGCCTGTTGTCGCGGGTGTTGTACCGCTGCGTACTGCGCGAGCATGAGCTCGACTATCGCAGGCAACGCAATACGTGATACGAAGATCAGACAAATAAACGATGAATCGCACCGAGATACATACTAAAACAAAACTACCAGGTATGCACGTCGTAGATACCGCGTGTTCTCATGTCTTGTGGCCAAGCAGCAGCAGCAGCAGCAGCAGCAGCAGCAGCAGCAATACTCAGCAGCACTCGAGCAACACTCGATTCGAGCAGCCCTCGTACGCCTTGCTGCAGTTGTTGTACTGCTCAGTACTGCTCGAGCAGCACTCGAGCGCACGAGCATGAGTAGGTTTCCAAGCATGGCCTATTGCACCGCGAAAAAAAAGGACACGGGACCACGATCACTCGATTGCTCAAGCGCAACCAGCACGAGACAAACACACGCATGGCGTGGTCAAGCAATCACGAGCACTCAGCACCAGCAGCAACAGCAGCATCAGTAGCACCCACGGCACTCGAGCAACACTCGACTCGAGCAGCGCTCGTACGCCTGCTGTTGCTGTTGTTTCGCTGCTGCGTACTGCTTGAACATGAGCTCGAGCAGCACGAATTCGAGCACACTGCTGTTTGTTGTTGCAGTTGCAGCAAGATGTGGGAAAAACTAAATATTTGCAGCTAAAAATACGAAGATCCGGGTAGGTTTTCAAGCCCCAGGATGGCTTTCCGGAAGTGGGACTCCTTCCCCTGAGTTGCTTGCTGGGTCACGTGACTTTGACCATGAAGGGCATGGGCCACGGAGCTCGGCCGGAGCCAACGCTTGTACCGTACTGTCCACGTCGCCCCCCTGCGGGCCCCGCAGCAGGAAGCACGAGAAAAGACCAGCGACCAAACGAGAAAAGTGAACTATTCCGGAAAAAACGGCCATTTGGTACAAAGTAATATTTACCTGGTATATATATATATTATATATATATATATGTGTGTGTGCGTGTTCGTTACATTGAACCGTTTTTTCTAACCGTCGATTCCCAGCACAACCAGTGTCCGTGCCGAGCTCTGTGGTCACAAAAACAACGACACAAAAGATACTATTACCACAATGGTTACGCAGCAAGCAGAGGTGACTACGCAATGTCGTGTCATCGTACTGGATACGACGGCAGTGCCTTTATGTGAGATCTTACAGGGCAGTTAGGTATATATCGTTAACCTTGGAAACCACGCATGCACCCCGCCAGGCACCTCAACCCGCCAAGCCTGAAGGAAGGAAAGGAGCCTGCCGAGTCACCGAATCTCAGGTCGCAAATCGCTTTCTTCGTTATGGCTGTAAAATAACGTCCGTCAACCGAGTCTCTGAAGGATCGACGGGGGGGTCCAGGAACATTCATGACGACAAGAAAAAAAGAAAAAGAAAGAGAGCTGCGAGATCGAGCATTTCGTCGAAACTCGTTTTCGCAAGCTGTGTGTGACACTTCAATCGCGCGCACTACGGGCGTCGTATGGCCTCATGCTGGGAAGACAGAATCTAAGCAGCTGCAGAACTCAAGGAGTGGGCGTGAAACCTTTGTGCATGTGCATACCTTTTCGATTGTCACAGAGACCTCGAGCTCGGGTTTCGCCGCGCTCTCGCCGTCTGCTTCCGCAGATGCGTCACCGCTATCGTCGTCCGGCTTTTGGTCGAAAACGAAGGTCATCGATCCGTGGAAGCTTGGGTCCGGCTGCGAAAAGAAAACATCAAACATGTACGACAAAACGAACATATTTCGTTGCAGTGAAACCTGTACTGATTCGTAGGAAACTCTTGAAAACCTACACACACCATAAAAGCGCGCGATCGAATGATCACACCTAGGCTCGCAAAAGAAAGGTGGGGTTTGAAAGAAAAAACGATCTCACAAAAAAAAGCAGCTTCGTGTTTTCCTTTTTCTTCTTTGTAACAGCATGCAAACCGCGCACATACGATGGTTGACTGACTGGGTGAGGTGCGTTGGGCGTTTTTGATCCAAAACGAAAACGCTACAATACCTTCAAACCTGGGATCCGGCTGCAAAGAAACAAGACTCAGGTATATACATATATGTGCATATGGACATAATAGACAATACTATTAATAGATGTCGCCCAAAAGTTTAGGTGTAAACAGGAGATTTGTAAAAGCCAGGGGCTCCACGCATGCCCCAGTAAAACAACCCGCGTGCGCCGCATGCACGTACGTACTTCCTTTTCAATGTACGAAATAGAAAGCACAGCACGGCACAGGGCACCGCAAGGCGATGCACCGGGCTGCGAACAGGAGATTTGTAAAAGCCAGGGGCTCCACGCATGCCCCAGTAAAACAACCCGCGTGCGCCGCATGCACGTACGTACTTCCTTTTCAATGTACGAAATAGAAAGCACAGCACGGCACAGGGCACCGCAAGGCGATGCACCGGGCTGCGCTGCGCTGCTGCGTGAGATGAGCTGAGCTGGGCGTGCTTGTCTTGGTGATTACATGTGGTGCATCGTGCTTCGTATGATACCTGGCATGTACGAAAGCTGGCACTACGCTGAGCTGCTGAGCTAGCGCTGCTCTGCTGTACTGCACTGAGCTGGTGAGCTAGCGCTGCTCTACTGAGCTAGGATGAGTTGGGTGTGATTTGTGCCTTCTTTGTTATATGCACGATGTGGTACTTCGTACTTCGTGTGATACCGTGTATCTTGAAGCAAGTGTGTTGCGTATGTAGGGAGTTCTTATGAAATATTTCGCTCAGCTTTGACTGTTTTTCGATTCAGATCGAGTCCGGAAATTCCTCTCTTTCTTTCCTTTTGTATCTTGAAATTAGTGTGGGAGCGGCTATCTGGCCCAGCTTTGACTGCTTTTCGATTCTGACTCGAGTTTGAATACTTGTATTTTGACTTCTTGTTGACTCCTGAAGAAAAATTATCTTGCAGTTAGTGTGGAATATTCTTTATCTTGGATAAGTGTTAGCTGGGCTGAACTGGGGGTGATTTTCGAAAACTGGAACCCAAATGGAAAAGAAAGCAAAAACAAAGCAGAAAACAAAGAAAGCGAAGACACCCAAAAACGCACGGATCGCAGCAGCGCGATAATTTGTCGAATATAGGCTCTATGAGAGCGCAGCAGGTCCTAATAACCGAGCGAGAAAAACGGAAGGACAACTGTAAGATAGGCTACGTGTGTATCTACAGTGCGCAAGCACGATGTCTGCCTGAGTTGGTTCGGGCGCTTTTGATTAAAAACGAAAAGGTCACAGCCCCGTGTGCAAGCTGGGACCCTGCTGCAGAGACACAAAACAACACATCAGACAAGCACGAGCACGACGGGCATAACTTGGCTGGTGGGGGGGGGGCGGGCGGGAGGGGGTGTCCCATTATCATGCATGGCCGATTCGTATGATCATAGACCCTCGCATCCCGACAATGCCACGACGGAGCACGCCCGGTTTTCACGGACCAGGCAGACATTGCTTGCTTGCACCAACCTATGCGACGCGCCGTGAGGCGTTAGGCGAGTCCCATGAACGGTGAGCTGCATTCTACTGAAAACCGCTTTCGACGCGGATATTCTTGCATATGGATGACAGCGTCAATGGATCGATTCGTTTTCGGGTGTGCTGTGGGGGGGGTCCTTGGTCGAGGAAACGAACGGCCATCGATCCGTGGAAGCTCGGATCCTGGGCTACGAAAAACAAGAACACAAATCGATACCACGCGGACATGATACCGACATACTTCAAAGTACATATTACAGTTCTTACTACTGGTTCGGAGTCAGACCGACGAGAGGCGGCGGAACACGGGCGGCCGGGTGGCGCCGGCGGCTGCCAAGAAGGCGGCTCCGTGTGCCGGCGCACCGCGAAACCCCCCAGGATCATTCAAACCCCGCCGATCGCGCTTTACCACGAGGCGGCGGCCCCCAGCCACACAGGGGCGGAAATGACGAGACGACGGAAACGCGAGACGAAGAAACAGGCGGGGGCATTCTAGAGACAACAATCCTGTGGAGACGGGCCATCATCGTCAAAGGGACGTGGGACGCTTTCGTGACGCTCGAAAAGAGTCGCGCGCCGGGCCTTCTCGACGCGCGCGACTTCACCCGAAGGCAGCCTTGCCAGTGGCCGCCTGCCCATCGCCTGGTCCCAACTCAACTCCCTGCAGCAGCACTTGCTTGCTTGCTCGGCCGCCACCGCCGCCGCCACCGCCGCCGCCGCCGCCGCCGCCGCCGCGGCCCGCCCACTGGCGAGCCTTGATCGTCTCCAACTTGGCGTGGCAAAATAGTTGAGACGGCCCCGCCACGCGCCTAGTTGGTCGGCTTGGCGAGCACGACGATCTTGTGCCGTGGCCGGCAGCCTCTCCAGGGCACATAGAGCATTGCGCGGCGGCGGCAGCTGTATCGGCGACGGTCCGGGAGGGAGGCGGCGAAAGCGCCGATCAGAGGCCTCCTTTCTTGGCCGGCTGAACTCGGCAAGCAACCACCCGATCTGAAGCTCTTCCACCTTTCGGGCACATGATCTACTTCTGTTTGACGATCTACTAAAGATCTTTCCGGACAGATATATAGATATATGTGTCTGTTCTTCACATGACACCGCTTTTTCTACCCCGTCGACATCCCGCACAGCCAGTGTCCGAGCCGATTATTTTACAGTACGCGACAGCAGTTACGAAACTCTTATTCCGGCCAAGGCTCGCGGCTTATTGTGATGTTAACGTTGAGCGCAAGGCTCTTACATTCCATTACATAGGATTTAGAGCGGCATTCTCGCTGAGCACAAGCGCTTATCAAACCCCGTAAATTCTCATGTAAACGCTTTTTTCAGCCTGGAAATCTCAACCACCCGATTCTAAACACATGTCGCGTACTTGTATATATTACGAGTAAATAGGACGGAATAGTAAAAGTAAAATAGGTAATTATATAGGTTTTTGTGTGTACCGTAGGTTCTATTTACTATTTGATAGGTCCCCCGTAATAGTCCTGTTTTTTTACCGAGGCAGGATAACCAGTACACTCGTACTTATATTGTCGGGTAGGGGCCTGTAATAAGACCTGCAATATACGAGCATCTGCCATCTGCAGTAGTGCTTGAACCCTTTTAGAACCGCAGTCCCGTTTTGGGGGCAAACAACTCAAATATCAAGTAGTTTGTCCACCAAAACGGGGCTGCGGTCCTAAAAGGGTCAAAAGCACATGTTTTCGGGGGTTGGGACATGTGCACCATGCAGATCCTGTACTAACGTCTCACATAGCGGCAGGTGGGAAACAGGACGATCTACCGTACCAGGTAAAACACTATCACACTGGTTGATAAGCACGAATGCCTCATATAACGGCAGGTGGGAAACTGGACGATCTACCGTATAGACCTATCACACTGGGTGATAATGATAAGATAACGCACCCCCTGCGGGACGAATTTCAGGCCAGGTTTCCTCCGAAACATCATGGGGGGGGGGGCACGCACGCACAGCGAAAAAGGTGGCATCTGGAAGGAGTTCGTCCAGAAGGTTGACGCATCCCTCGTCGTATTCAGTGCGCCCTCCCCGTTATAAAGAGAAGCCCAGCTTTTCGAAAATCGTCCGAAGGGGTGTGTTGTCCTATAACCGGGGTGTGATAGTGATATACGATGCTGTAGATAGGTATATCACCAGCTATCTGACCGAGGTGTAAGCTCTTTCACCGCCTGCCGTTGCGGCGACTCTTCAGAGGAGGCGGAAAACGGCACGGAGATGAGCTTAGTTCTCGGGCGCCATAGGATCCCCCCACGGAACCGAGAAAATAATCCCCCCTGCTCCCGCGAGCACAGCAAGGAGAGACAGAGGCAACGCTATGGGACGAAGCCGGTGAGGGAAAGGAGGGGGGCCGGGGATGGAGTCCGAAGCGTCACCGCGGGCGTCACCGTGAGAGCGAGCAGGCGAGAGAGGAAGGTCTAACTCAGGCGGTTGCCGAGACAAGAGTAGTACATTAGGAGAGGTTAATGTCCGGAGCAGACAAACGCCATAGAACGCGTCACGACGCGAGAATCAAATGACCTTTTCAGGAGCACTTTCAGGACCGAGCAGCTTCTTCTGCTGGCATCACCATCTGTACGTACGCAAAGCGGTTAGGCTACGTATGTACGTGCTCGTAGAGGGAGTATATGTGCACGTATGTTTGTCAAATGTTCGTATTTTTGCCAACTTTTATCTTTGTACGAGCACTTTTCGGCAAAACACTAAGCACTCGGACACGGGAAGCCCGGCTGGACACATTGGTCGAGGTCTCTGCGCGATCCGTGCACTCTGGAGCGCGTGGCGGGCGCTCGAAGGTTTTTTCCCGGCGGGAGTGGAGAAGACGAATTCCCTGGTTTCGATACGAGAGGCCTTATTTTGTACCAGGGACGTACGTATTGGTAACATGTTGTCCGTTTTCTCCCCTAGGCTCTCATGGACTGAGAGCACACAGCTCAGACATAGGCCAGGTATACAACAGACAACACGGATCCCATCGTTCCAACGCTGCCGCCCACACCACATGCGTGTGCGACACACTCATATGCGCAATACTGCTGTGGCTGGTTGTGTTTGTCGGAGCCTGCCGTCGGTGTTAGATTTGTTTTTCATACGTCGTACATGTACCCAGACTGAGGACGGATAACACTGCTACCTTTGTTTGTGTTGTTGCCCGAAGCACAGACCACCGCCCAGACAACAATGGCAACAGTGCACAGAGCGTGCTTACCTCCAGCTTTCTACAGCACCACAACCTCGCTGCCCAGCAGCAGCAGTCGTGGGCACAACTTGCGCGTACGGATGATCGTACTGCGGCTATCAAAATTGATTCATTGGAGATTTCGAACGATCCCTTGACCACGCCACCACCACACCATCATCACCTCTCTGCCTGCTGCTTTTGTTCTGCATATTGCTGTTTGTGATCCAACATTGCCACCGCTCCAGCTGTGCTCAGCACTGTGCGCCAACAGCAGCAACAGGCAGCGTACTATGCGCTGTGGAAGATTTGCGCAGTACATTCAGTACTACCAGGTAGTGTTCGTTGTCGTTGTCATCAGCATTGGCCTATGGGCGTACCTTCCGCAATGTGTGGCCGGCAGTTTTCGTTCGGTACCGATCATCCTCGCATCGATATGTTCGTTGAGTCGAGTACAACGAAACGTTCGTACTCGTACAAGCATCGTGTACAGCACCATGAGCACAAAACACACTTGAAGTTACTGACTGATGCGTGTTCTACACTGCTGACCGATAGATCCTAGAGTCAGCTGGAAGGGGCTCAGTACACTTTCCTTTGTAGCAGCACGCGTATTTTCAGTTGTTGTATCATATCACATCTGACATGGAATTTACAGCAGTACCTGGTACGTACTGCTGTCGACGCTGTTGTACCTGTACAAGCTAATCTACTGTAGGATATCCTGCAATGTTGTAGATGGCGTAAAAACACAACGTGCTACAATAGTTGTGCGAGTACTGCTCTAGCGTAGACCAGTACAGAGTAGGCCCGCCAATAAGAAAGTGCCCAACATGAAAATAATACTCTATTTTTGGAGAACGCTAAGAAAATTGGGTTAACAAAAACAGCTCAGCGGTGAAATGTACACCAAATCCTATATAATAGCCAATGCTCAAGGTTGTTTGAAGATAGCGCCCCAATAAGAATCTCAGGTTTGCCCAGATTAGGTGTTTCTTGTTGGCGGGCCCATACTGTAGGTGTCATACTGCGCTTGATAATTTTTGTGTTTCCGAGGTTCGACTCGCACCATCTACACTTTTGTAATCTTGTCTTTTTTTGTTCCAGTACATCCACCTTGCTTTTCTGAACGTATGATATGATACATATTGTGTGTTTTTACCCAAGGCAAACGATTTGGGCGCGCTTGCGTGCGGCGTGCGTTCACACCTCAATGTTTCCGGCTACTCTCAATACTGGGGAGTAGAGCAAAGTATGTTCGAGAAAATACTGCTGTAGGTACTTCGTACACTGGCAGTATTTCGGGGTTATGTACTACTACTTCAGATATTACTGCGGACACCTTCGGGATCGCGTTAATTCGGGGTTCGCTACTGCTGCTGTTAGTGGATACTCCCTGTTGTGCTTCAAGTATCTCGGGGTTCTGTACCTCGGGTACTGCGAGCGCTAGTCTAGCAGCATTTCGTCCGTTGGCAGTGTTCGTATTACTTCTGCGAGTACTCGCTGTACCGAAATACCTCCAATATGCCCAGTATACTTCAAGTATGAAGTACACTTCGACCGTCTATGCAACATGTCGACAATTCTCAAGACCATTGTTCAGCACAAAACACTCCCAGATAGTCCCACGAGTGGGCGTTGGAGCAAAGAACTTTCGGTGGTGACAACTCCAGTACTTGGAGCACTGGCAGTTTTTCGAGATATGCACTGCGAGTACTCTCAGTATCTCGAGCTTCTGTGCTGCGGATATTGCCTGTACTCCAAGTATTTCTTGTGTGATACTGCGGGTACATACTTGCCTGTGCTCTCGGCGTTCGGTACTGTTCATACTCTCGTTCCTCTCAGTACTCGGACGACGATTTGTTATCGAGCATTTATGTGATGGAGTAGCATATCTATCGTATAGGAACGTACATTTCCCGTCTGCGAATCAAGCGTAGCGTTCTGGGAACATGCCCGAATCTTCTACGGTTTCGCGTAGCGTTTTGGGAACATACCCGTATGCGAATCTTGTATGACTACACGTACGTAGCGCTGTGGGAATCTTCTGTGTGGGAATACTCGTATCGGCATACCAGGCTAGTTTTGGTTGACATCTGGGCTGAGCTGTGTTCCTGGCGAAGCCCACTACCGCTCACTCGCTTCTCCCCCTTCCTCTCAACTCACTTGAGGAGCAATAATAAGAAGTTCGTAAATTACAGGCAGTGTGCTCTACCCAGCACCGACATCCCTGTGCCCCTTACCAGCTTATATCTCTGCATCCCTCGTCACAAATGGCGACGACGGCAGGACATGGGTCGTTGGGCGTGAGTTCGAATCTCACGTCCACAATGAAATCGCTTTAGAAAGAAAAAAAGTGAATTTCCTCATGTTAAGAATCTGAAAAAACACTTCTGGATCCCCAGAAATTGGAACCGCGTGTGGGTGTCACGCGTCGACCCGTATATCCGGTCCGTTCAAGGGGGGAAGAGTGTTATGAGGCTTAGATTGGGTAGGCGATTGGTTTACCTTTTACCTTTAGCCCAACGGACTAAGACCTTCACATTTATCTGTGAAACCTTTATGTTACCCTGAGCACCAAGAAACGTACCTGGTATATTTTAGGGGAAAATACTTCGAATATATTATTTTTATGTTGTGTGTGCTGTATCTTACTCAGCCGGTAACAAAGTATTATGGCGCAACCTCGACCTTGTGCAACTTTGTTTTTTTGTATTTTTACGTTTACGCCGCATACATTGAGTTGATCGCCGCGAGTTATCTGATCAGGATCAATATCCACTCACCGGGATGTGGAAGCCAGGGTCGGAGATATCGTAGATCTCGTAACACGCACACGCGAAGGACCCGTCACCGGTCAAACAATATAAAATCTCGGGTAACGAGCGGTCTCACGTCGTTGACGGTGTAGACCCGTCCTCGGCTCACCGGGATGTGGAAGCCAGGGTCGGAGATATCGTAGATCTCGTAACACGCACACGCGAAGGACCCGTCACCGGTCAAACAATATAAAATCTCGGGTAACGAGCGGTCTCACGTCGTTGACGGTGTAGACCCGTCCTCGGAAGATAGCTATCGGGAGATAAGTAATCCGCCGCAGACTCTGGGCTGACAAAAAGTCCCCTACCGAGTCAGTCTATCTCCTTGCTTAGTATCAACGAAGAACTCTGCTCGGCTTGCGTTGGCCGTAACGACGGCTACAAGGGACCCTCGCTCCGCGACCTCATCACGGCGACTTCTCCGCGACTTCTACACTGCGACATCTCCGCGACGGCCTCGGTACGAACGACGAGCGCAGGTACTACATTACATTGGTGACCACCGTGGGATTCGAACCCACGAGTACGACTACATGACGACCTGAACGCCACGCAAGTGCGACCAATGTTTTCATGTCCGTGGATCAAGAAAAACTCCCCTCAGCTCACGCAGCAGAGGACGGCCCGTACATTGACTACATCCAGCACGCAGACGCGCCCTTACCCGAGAAAGAAACGAAAACAACCATGTCATACTATTCAGTACAAGACGGAATTTTATTCAAATCGTACCTTCCGGGACACCTTCGAAAAAGAAGCACATTTCGCGATCAGTTGGTAGTACCAGAAGCCCTTGCCGGTCTAATTCTGCACGCTTACCACGACCACGTCATGTCAGGAGGACACCTCGCATCCAGACCGACTTACAATAAAATCCGCCAGAAATATTGGTGGCCTACTATAAGCCGCGACGTGCGAGACTGGTGCGAAAAACGCCAAGCTTGCCAACGAAGAAAAACAGCACACGTCAGACTCAAACTCCCAACAGGTAATTTACCTGTCGAACGACCGTTTCAAAGAATATCGGGTGACTTGGTAGAGTACATACCGGTATCAACTTCAGCCGCAGGGATCGAATGTAAATATGTTCTCTCGATGATGGACCATCTGACACGTTTTGCAGTGCTGTTGCCGGCACGTGACAAGGCGGGCGACACAGTAGCCCGGGCCATCATCAAACGAAAAATTATCATTTTCGGCCCACCAGAGACCTTGCACTCAGATCAAGGCCCCGAATTTGAAAACAAGGTAATATACCAGCTGCAACAGATTCTCGGATACAAAAAGACCCGAACGACACCGTATCGACCTCAGGGCAATTCAGTATCAGAACGCGTACACTCCACCATGCACAACACGGTGGCCATGCATAGCGCGATAGATCAAAGCAACTGGGTATCACTGTTACCGTTCGTCCAATTAGCTCACAACACTAGTTTTATTGCTACGATGCGTGAGACGCCATTTTTCTTAATGTTCGGGCGATAACCTCGACTTCCAGTCGATATAATTCTCAGAATTCCTCATTCTAGGAAGAAGAGTAGATAACACAAAACACGCGGGACAATTTGCAGATCGCTTTCGAACTCGCACGCCGAAATCTTACCGAGCGTATAGACAAACAAGCAGAAAATAACAGCAAACTCAAACCGTACCCCGTCTTCAAACCTGGACGGGAAGTACTCGTGTACAAACCATACCAGGACGCGGTTGGCCCCAACCCAAAACTGCTGCTACCATGGCGAGGACCGTATGTCGTCTCCTCACAACTATCACCAGTGGTATATAGAGTACGACTTACGAACGACACCCGAGAGGTGACAGTCCACCTTGCCCACATTAAGCCCTACCTTAGACGGGAAACACCGCCTGCACCTCAATTCGAGAAACTTGCGGAATGGTTTTTGGGGAAACCAATACCCCTACCCGCATTCGACCATCCCGACGAGGCTCAACCTATAATTGAGTCCTACTTCGTAGACAGGGTAGTAGACCATATACGTGGCCCTGGCAGAAAAAAAAACCACAACTACAAATACCTTCTGAGGCTTCGAGGGTACGGCCCGGAGTCGGACCTCGAGTATCGCGCAGACGAAATACCCCAATGTCACGAACTAATCGCCGCATACCGAACCCAGAAGGGGTTGCAACTCGCGATAACCCCGCCTCCTTCGCCCCCCTCCCTCCTCTCGGGAAACGGCAGCGTAAAGTATGCGAGGAATGAGCACAAGTCGAGACAGCGCCAAATAAGTACTCAATGCTCCGCGGCGTAGACAAAATCATGAACAAGTTGGCAATCACAGTTGACTCAGCTATAGGCATGAGAGTTAACAACGGTGATGAAAGTAGCACCGTCAGACATGGCAAACACACGTGTGTCTAATATGATCCAACGGGCACTCTAACCGGCATTCCGGTGGGAATAGCCGGGGCAAGGAGACACTAAGAAAATTGTAGTACCCAGCAGTAGAAAGCTGTAAGAAGCATGGCAATCCATGCCCAGGCCTACACTGAGTTATGGACAAAACAGCAAGGCCACCGTCTTGTCACAAAATTGTTCGAAACAAATCCCACACACATAGGGCATGGGAGCCACACGACTCCGCCCCTCTTAAAACGAAGTCACCAGTTGATGCACTTAGATCAACCAAGTCGACCTCGCGTGGCCGCCCAACTAACCACGAAAAACAATAATTAGGGTTCGGCTGCCCGTGGTTCTCAGAACAGCAACCACGGGAGCGCACCAAGAGTACGTGTGGCCACACGGAATAAGTGCGTTGAGATAAAGTTTGGATTTACCAAACAACTTCAGCAAACGCAGTCAGCGTGTAACCTTGAAAATGTGTGCATCTTCGCCGGACCGGTATTTAGCACCCGTGTTTACTCAACATGTCGGCTATAAGGAATGGATGCACGCATGTGAAGGCTACTGTGTTTCGCTCGAATAAATCAGCACCCTGCTTCCTAACTAGTCATCCTCCCGATGACCGCCATAAGACCATTGCTAGCTAAGATGGGCTTGCGCGAATAAAGAGGGGGGCGATGTGGAAGCCAGGGTCGGAGATGTCGTAGATCTCGTAACACGCACGCGCGAAGGACACGTCACCGGTCAAGCAGGATCAAATCTCGGGTCACGAGCGGTCTCACGTCATTGACGGTGTAGACCCGTCCTCGGAAGATAGCTATCGGGAGATAAGTAATCCGCCGCAGACTCTGGGCTGACAAAACGCCCCCCACCGAGTCAGTCTAGCACTAGCATCTCCTCGCTAACTATCAACGAAGAACTCTGCTCGGCATACGTAGGCCGTAACGACGGCTGCAAGGGACCCTCCCTCCGCGACCTCATCATGGCGACTTCTCCGCGACTTTACACTGCGACATCTCCACGGCGACCTCGGTACGAACGACGGGCGCAGGTACTACATTACAGGTACCCTGTTTTTCTCAGTTTATAGAACTGAGTCTCTGTTTTGGTAAGTGCAAATCTGTCTGTCTGTCTGTCTGTCTGTCGGTCCGCAAGCTTATATTTTCGAACACTTTCCAATGGCCGAGATATAAACTCATTACAGATGAAATTCGTACGACGTATTCGGCCCTTACGGACCTTATATACCACCAGGCAAATTTACCCATATAACACATCCACGAAATCGTACCATGGTACCATACCGCAAACGTACCATAGCATATGCTGTGTTTTTCCCGTCCCATACCGTCAACACATACCATATCACATACGGTGGTTTCCCCACATTCCCATATACCATACCACCAACATATATCATATCCCATACCGTGTTTGTTCCATATAGTATATTTCAAGCCGCGTAGTACCATCATACCATGTACCAACATTATGATATCACACCAGGCAGGTACACGAGAAGAGCAAGCTCTCTGGACCCAAGATGTTCTCCACGTCACCGAGCAGCAGCAGAACGATCGATGAGTTGGATGGTGACACAACTGTATACTAACTAGCGTCGTTGCTTCCCGCCCGACGCGCGGTCACCGGGAGGCGCATCTCTCCGTGGCCACTACAACAGTCGGCTGGCGCGGGTTTGGGTACCAAGAGAAGCGCACGCGACGCGCACTTTTCGGTGGATACGTACTCGTAGACTACAGCAGCAGCCGCACAGCAGCGGTCAGCGGGGGGCGCATCTCTCCGTGGTCAATACAACAGTCGGCTGGCGCGGGTTCGGGGGCCAAGAGAAGCGCACGCGGCGCGCACCTCTCGGTGGATACGTACTCGTAGACTACAGCAGCAGCAGCAGCACAGCAGCAACACCAGCAGCAGCAGCAGCAGCAGCAGTCAGTCATATTGTGAAGTACAAAATACTAAGACGAGTTGACTTGGCACGTCTCTCCGCCGCCAGACCGAAGAAAGGCAGTCAGAGTTGGCTCGGACGCTTGGGTCCTACGCGCAGTGCAGCGCACCCAGCGCGTCTCTTCGCGGCACCAGACCACAACAGGAGAGTTGGTCTCGGCGTTTGCTCGCGTCTATGCGCGCCCAGTAAATCCGAGCAACAACAACACACAATGGCCGGTGACGTGTGGCGGGCTCTGGTCAGGCGTATGATAAAAAAACTATTGGCCGCTGTAGTATTAATAGTAGTGGTTGTAATAGTAGCAGTAGTAGTAGTAGCCGTATTAATAGTAGCAGCAGTTGTGTTAATAGTAGTAAGAATGCAGTACGAGAGCTGCTTTAAATGAAATTGACTGGAAATAGAGGTAATTTGGGGAGATGGATGAAAAAAATCTCCACGTATGTATCCGTCTCGAATGGCGAAGAATAGACTTTTTTTCAGGTTTGGAAGGATACCGTAGGATGCCGCCGGCAAGCTCTTGCCGTCTAGAGCATCGACCCACCTGATTTCTTCGACCCGTCATCTATACTAGTTGCCCTTGCCCCCCACGAAGCGGGTTGGCCGTGGGCTGAGTCTATGTCGAGATCAAGCGTCTATCATCGCATGAGCTGATCTTTACCAGCAGCGACTTGACACCTTGCGACGAGAAAAACGAATTGCGCCGCCTGCAGCCGAAAACAGCGGCGGTACGGGGACAGCAGCAGTGAATTACTTTTTACTTCGCCTATAATAATGTCTTGCGATCCTTGTCGTATGTTTCGGTACTCGTAAATAATCCGGCAGTTGAAAAAACATGTCAATCTGTCGAATGATGAGTGAACGTGTCAACAACCCATCACATGTTTTTCACTGGCCAACTATAAAGTCTAATTCGCATCACCTTCAAGACGAAAAAAAGTGATTCGCTTACTTGTTACTTGTAATAATACGAGAGGCTGTCGGTTACCTGGTACCTGGTATTATTTATTATAGTACGACCACGAGTATAGTGTTGATTACTTTGCAACCGTCGTGCGTACAAGCGCAACAACGCATGTCAAGAAACCCCGCCGCAGACCACTGCTGCTGCTCCTGCTGTGTCACCAAATGGGAATGACTATGACGGTAGATAGATCTGTCACTTTCGTCATTCCCACTCTTCTAGTATATTATAATATTACGGGGGACATATTAAGTAGGACCTACAGTGAATACAAAAACCTGTATATTTCCCCATTTTTACTAACAATATTAGGTCCTATTTACCATGGTCCCCCGTAATAATAGGCTGTGAAAGTCTAATTCGCATCTACTTCCAGACGACAAGTACCCTCTGTGTAGTACAGACATGTAGCTATATGTTCGTCTCTGTGTCAATCACTTTGTTTGTGACCCTCGTATATTTCGTCCTCCCGATTCAAGAAACAAAGAGCAGTAGGATCAAAATGCGCCACTCGCTAGCCTGCCTACAGAAATCACGAACGAACATCACCTCCTGCGCTGTTGGACCCCCTGCAATCTTACCGATGTGTGCATACTGCGTGTTTCATATATCAAGAGCAGAAGAGAGGCCAAGAACATGTACAAATATCATAGTGGGACCAACAAACACGTACGTACGTACGTGCACTCATCATGTGTTGGTGCGTCGACATCTATCTGCTGCAACATTTACATGGAGTATTTCAAACATTTTTCAGTGTCTTGGTGTGCTTGTCACGTTCAAATTGTTGAACCGTGTGGGCTTTTCTTAAAGGCGAGGGGGGACATTCTGCAATACACAGATATCGGCGGATAACGTGCTTTCCCGTATACCTCACCGCCGTATGGACCAGGCAAACCACAACCTCTTGATGGCTGTTGGGGGGAGGGGCGTCCTGCTCTCGCCGTGCTATCGTGCTGCTGTACTGGCAGACCACTTTGTCCCGTAATATAGTAACCGTATTTTACTATGAGGCGCACGAGCGCGAAGCGCGAGCCTTTTGTTCTTGGTTCCAAGGAAGAAAAGCAGACGTTCAGTCTGAGAGCCAAGGTGCCGTCTGTACCGGTGCCGACTGGTCTCTCTCCACACTCGCACAAACTCCAACTGCGACTTCACAAAATGAATACAAGCAAATCGAGTCCAGCGCTCGAACGCATTTCATCAAGGGCAATAACAATATATACAAGGTTCCCCTCCGGGAGATGCCTAGGGGGGTTGCGCAAGAAATAATACTCGTCGTTTGAAGTACCTGTTTGTTTAGAATTAGGGGTGCTATTTTGTTTTTTTCCGGGCGAAAAGAGAGTATTTTGGCCGTTCTTAGTTTGAAATAATTCATCATCGATAAACCAATCAAAACGTAGCTAAATGTCACACACATCACCAAAATAGGCTGCATAGTTCGACGGGAGTCGCTGCTGCTGCTGTCTGCTGCTGCTGCCTGAAGCAGCAGCAGCAAGCGTGCTGTACACGCGGCCTCAACATGTCGATCGCGGAGCCTGCGGACGAGATGCTATCAGCACCGAGCCCTCAACAACCGTCCTCCTCGGCAAGCAACAAAGAGATCCCTCCTCCTCCAGATGAGGAGCGCATCTATTGCCTCAGCCTAGGCTGTGTGCTGCATGCCCTCCACATTGCGGTTGTTTCTGGGTGGGATCAGACTCGGAGGGTGATATAGGTAGCGACGCAGGCGGGTGTTCGGGATCGCTAGGAAGGTCGGGGGATGAAAGCGAACCCTCCACCTCCTAATCTAGTGTACAGCGGCCAGAGAGGTTGAGGTCGGGGTCGGAGTCTGGGTTGGAGCGTTTGGGGTCTGGGTCGGGCTCAGGCTCAGGCTCATCAGGCTCGGACGCCTCGTGTTCGCCGTCGGAAAAGCGATGATAATAGTGAATAAAACAAGAAGAAACAACAATACAATATACCTCGGTATATTAAACTCATGATTTTGTTGCGAGCAAACTTCACATACTCGTGCAAGAAGAGCAAATCTCCCTGCTCCATTCATTGCATAATTCCGTTCACAACAAACGTTCATTCGTTATTGGAGCCGCTGCAGCAGTAGGCCGCAGCCGCCGCCGCAGCAGCAGCGACAGCAGCAGCAGCAGCAGCGGCAGGCAGCGCAGGAGGTGGAGCACCCTTCACCCTTCACCCGTCACAAATTGTTTGCAAACCACCTGTTGTCTATCCTCGATGAGTGACACAAGACGCATACGAACACAATACCTGGTACCTGGTATATATTATCCTCTGTTTGCTCGAAGAGGTCAGCTATGAATGAATTACTGTGAGAACAACAACAATACCTATTATTTGAATGCACGTATCATATTTCATATGAATACGATAAGGAGCAAAATGTTGCAAAGCCCGTGGCCCATGCGAAGCTTTTTCCTTGCGTTCATTGCCCATATTACCCTATCTTTGAAGACGTAACCCTTCGCTCCAAAGTAGAAAAATGAAGCGGGTTTTGTTTTACTATATGGTACATAACCCAATCATTATGGTGGCCAGGTTTTTTCACGAATTGTAACTCGTGATGGCGATATATGTCTACATTACTTCGAAATATCCCTAAACAGCCAGTTTTTCGGCGATTTCACCTTTTTTTTCTCCAATGTCAAATTAAACCTTTGCACCATGTGGGCGTATTAGATCTGGAGACGTACACCAACTTTCAGTTCAATATTCATGCGCGATCTGCCGCACTATGCTTCTGAATATTACGGAAATTTGTATACCGAAATCAAGTAATTCTACGGTGGGTGGAGGCGTCGGCTTTTGGCGGGGATGCTTTTTTTTTGCTGGTCGATGTCGCTGTTGTTTGTGGTCGATAAGCACAAAATAGAACCCCTAACTGTATGTACAGTAACTGCATCCACCCGTGAAGAACACACACACACATATTTTCGAGGACAAACAATGTTTCGCTGTTTGTGGAAATAGTGTGGGATCATTACTGCTACAAACATATAAAAGAGGGTATACGGGTAAGGGGATGTTGATCCTGAACACGTGACTCGCGGCGATCAATTCAATGTTTGCGCCGTTTACGTAAGTACAAAGGGTTGCGCGAGGTCGAGGTTGCGACGTGATACTTTGTGACCGGCTGAGTAAAATCCAGCACAGCATACAAAAAAAAAATCCCCCAAAAAAATGTTTCTTGGCGCTCAGGGTAACGTAAACAGAACATCGAGATACTGAGAGTATTCGCAATACATACTCCTCGCAGTACATATTCCCGAAATACCGCCAGCGCTCCAAGTAGTCGACTTGTCCCCAGCAAAAGTAATTTGCTCCAACTCCCACTCGTTGGACCATCTGTGAGTGATTTGTGCCGAACAATGGGCCTGAGAATTGTCGACACGGTGCGCAGACGGTCGAAGTATACTTCATACTCCAAGTATTACTGAGCATATCTATTGAGAGTATTTCGGTACTGAGAGTACTCGCAGTATGAACACTATTAATGCCAACGGACGAAACACTAAAAGCGCACTTGCAGTACCCACATCAGTGCAGAACCCCGAGATACATGAAGCACTCGCAGCATCTATCTGCTGCAGTGCTAACCCAAAATACTGCGAGTAAGCACGAAGTACCTACAGTACTTTCTCGGACATACTTTGCTTTAGTCCCAAGTATTGGGAGCAACTACTGTGAAAGGTTGAGGTATGTACGCACGCCACACATAAGCGCGCCCAAACTCCGAGGTCTTCCTTGCGTAAAAACACACAACTTGTGGTACCAAGAGGTACGTATAAATAGTAGGTCAGAAAAGCAAGGTAGATACACTGCTACAAAACGAGTAAAAAAGTGAAAATAAAAAAGGAGCGAGGATCGTGGGGGTCGAACCGCGGTAACGCGTCAAGTGCAGGTTATCATCTACACTACCGCAGTACAACAAATACAACGATATGTTTTTTTCATAATCTAAAACCCATTGCAGGATTATTTAGAGTACAGCAGTACAGCTGTAAAATGCCATGCTATAAGATACGGCAGCAGAAGATATACGCAGTACGTACTGCGACAAAGGAACGTGTACTGCTGTGTTATTTCAGCTGGCTCTAAGACCTATCGGTCAGCAGTGTAGGACACACAGCAGGCAGTATCTAATGTAGGTATGTTTGTAGGAATACTGCTGTACACGATGCTTTTACGACCGATTGCTTGTACTGTACTCGACGAATGTGCACGATCCATGATCCAGGGATCGGTCAGGAGCAAAAAATGCAGGGTTCTTTACGGTGCGGTTTTTCCTATCGGTTCGGTGCCGTTCGGTGAGGTTAACCGCACCGCACCGCACCGTAGGATTTTTGCCTCCTGAAAACCGCACCGCACCGCACCGTCGGATTTTTGCCTCCTGAAAACCGCACCGCACCGCACCGTAGGAATGTTGCCTCCTGAAAACCAAACCACACCGCACCGTAGGTTTTACGAAATAGGAAAACGCACCGAACCGCACCGTAGGATTTCGAAAAAAAACGAACCGCACCGTTAGATTTCCGAGTTTCTAAAACCGCCCCGAACCGCACCGTAGCATTTCCGATTTTTGAAAACCGCACCGAACCGCACCGTAGGATTCATCACAAAACCGCACCGCACCGTAGGATTCACAATATTTGAAAACCGCACCGAACCGCACCGTAGGATTTCTGACATTTGAAAAACGCACCGAACTGCACCGTAGGCAATATCACAAAACCGAATCGCACCGTGTGCGTCAAGAGACGGTGCAAAAAAACGTTAGATCGTTTTTTTCAACCGTGCGGTTAACTTGAAACCGTAGAAAAACCGCCGTTCCATCGGTCGCGGAACGGTGCAACAGGGTCACCGTTTCGCACGGCTCATGACGGTTTGGGCACGGTTTCTTGTCAAAAGTGATCCCACTGGCTTGGTTGATCTTATAGCACTTCATATTTTGAATATTTTTGTGGTTGAAAACCTTTAAAAAGTTAATTGTTTCAAGATTTAATTGTATATATTTATATATTTCTGATACGTTATATACTCCGAGTCTCCGGAAGTACATCCGCCGGAAAATAGGAAATATGAAAATACCAGAAAAAAATAGGATATCTGTAAAGACTGAAAAAATGATCGGAAAGTAGGAAATATGAAAATACCAGAAAAAACTAGGATATCTGTAAAAACTGAAACATTAGAGTGCCTGAACATAATATTTTTGTGTATCAAGGATTTCCGTCGGAAATGTGATCAACATCGAAAGCCTTCCATCATGCGCACAATCGGAGACGAAAAAATGCTAAATGTTGGATTCTTATGTTTGAAAAATAAACACTTGCAGCAGCGGCAGCACATTTTTTGCAGCATCCAACAAGCAGAAACGAGGGCGTGCAAGCAGCAGTACCTACCCGCAGCACAGCAGCAGCAGCATCAACAGCAGCAGCAGCAGCAGCAGCAGCAAGCTGCAGCAGCAGTAAGCAGAAGCCAGCACCAACAGGAAGACGTGCGATCTAACTTGCGCACCTCGATACTCGCTGTGCAAGCAACGCCGCCACAACGAGAATATCGGCCCTCCTTCTTCTTCGTTGTCCTATCTGCCCGAGAAGGGGTTGGAGCGGCGAAGATCACAGGAGCGTGACGGCAAGGGTGCGCGTCCTTGCAGCAGCAGCAGCAGCAGCAGCAGCAAGCAGTAGCAGCACCTGCAACAGCGCTTGCAGCAGCGCTTGCTTGAGGTGGCTCTCTTTCTTGCGGCAGCGCTTGCTTGCAGCAGAGCTTGCTTGTGCAGCAGCGCTCGCTTGCGTTACGTAGAGCCCCGAGAAAAAGCGTCAGAAACCGTACGAAACCCCGGTTTTGTACGGGTCATTCATACGGTGCACCGTAGAGAAACAGCGGTTTCGTCATAGTGCCCCGATAAAAGCCTGAGAACCGTACGAAACCGCGGTTTAGTACGGTTTACAAGGCGCTTCGCTCCGCGGGCGGCCTACGCCGCCCGCTACGCTCGCTCAGGAAGGAAAAAAGTACATCAAATTATGCGAAGCGAACAGAGGTCCACGATTGAATTTAGTTTTTTCAAGGATCGTAATTGCAAACCGGCGACTTGATAATGCCAAGAGTCCCGCCGCCATGCTTCAGGAAAAAACAGCTCCGACGTCAACTCGGACGCCACATAATATACGCTTCGCGTCGCGGATGTCGTACGTACGTACATACCTCAGGTAGGGTACTACTGCTGTACTTATTTTCTCATTTTGATATGCTCTACTATCTTGCCCTCCCGAACGACCTTTATAAATTCGTACATACTCTATCAACAATCATAAATCGAAGGCAGACAAAGCCCGTTCATGCATCTGTCGTGTCTCGAGGCACACGCGACGCCTAGGCACGAAAGCGGCGACCGCGCTCCTTGTAACCCCCCCTCTACCCGCCAGCACCCGCTGGCACTCGGGACGGTGCCGGGTCCTCCCGCGATGCCGTGGTCGGAGAACACGCACGCACACGAAACGAAAGAAGAAAAAAGGGAAAAAGGTCCGAGAAAACAAAGAACTGCTGGAAAGGTCCGACAAGTAATGAAAGGAAGCGGTTTGGAAGTGGGAGCTCTGAGAGGCCAGGGATGCACCAACCGAGCACGCTCAGGGGTTGTGATCTAAGTATGTAGTTCTATGTCTGTACTCGTATGTACGAAGAAAGCGAAAGCACAGCACGGCACAGCAGCAAAAACAATGAACATGAAACCGAAAACTCGGAAAGGGGAAACATCCCCATTCCCTCTCGTGCATAAATGTTCTGCCTGATTGGAACACCTTACACCCGTTCGGAATGAAGAAAAGAAAAAAATCGCAAAGAAAAGCTTCTCTCTCAGCCTCGTACGCCGCCCGCCCCTCTCGCGACCACCTCGCCACCGATTCGGTCCGGGTAAAGTTTTTATCACTCTCTGCCACAATCAGCCCCGTTGCCCGCCTCGCGTGAAGCCCGGTGTTCACCGTGGCCGTCGTTCGCCAGCTCGATAACGTTGGTGTTCAAATTGCACGCCTCCTTCTTTCAACTTCAGCGTGGTCGCAAAAATAAGCACCGCTTGAATATTGTCTTGCCCTCCCGAACGACCTTTATAACTCGTACATACTCTATCAACAATCATAAATCGAAGCCAGACAAAGCCCGCTCATGCATCCCTCGTGTCTCGAGGCACACGCGACGCCTAGACACGAAAGCGGCGACCGCGCTCCTTGCAACCCCCCCACTACCCGCCAGCACCCGCTGACACCCGCGACGGTGCCGGGTCCTCCCGCGATGCCGTGCTCGGAGAACACGCACGCACACGAAACGAAAGAAGAAAAAAGGAAGAAAGGACCGAGGAAACAAAGAACTGCTGGAAAGGTCCGGCAAGTAATGAAAGGAGGCGGTTTGGAAGTGGGAGCTCTGAGAGGCCAGGGATGCACCAACCGAGCACGCTCAGGGGTTGTGATCTAAGTATGTAGTTCTATATATACGGTGCACCGTAGAGAAAAGCGTGTGTTGTACGGTTTTCCCTACGGGGATTGGAACCGCACCGTAGAAAAACCGATTCAACGGGGAACCGAACCGAACCGGATCGTATGATATACCACTAAATCGAACCGCACCGTAATATTTCCGATTTTCTACAACCGCACCGAACCGCACCGTAGGACTTCCGATTTTTGAAAAACGCACCGAACCGCACCGTAGGATTTCTCACAAAACCGAACCGCACCGTAGGATTCACAATATCTCAAAACCGCAACGAACCGCACTGTAGGATTTCTGATTTTTGAAAACCGCACCGAACCGAACTGTAGGATATATCTCGAAACCGAACCGCACCGTAGGATTTACAATACCTGAAAACCGCACCGAACCGCACCGTAATTTTCCGATTTTTTCAAACCGCACCGAACCGGACCGTAGGATTTTCGGTTTGAAAAAACCGCACCGTGCACGGACGGATAACCGTAAAGATCCCTGAAAAAATGCCGGTCACACACACACAGCAGCAGCTATGTGCATAGGCCAATGCCGATGACAACAACAAACAATACTGCTGTAGTACTGAGAGTGCAGCGCGCATCTTCCGCATGCGCATAGTATGCTGCCTGCTTCCGCTGTTGGCGCACTGTGCCGAGCACAGCTGGAGCAGTGGCACTGTTGGATCACAAACAGCAGTGCGCAGAAGAAGCAGCAGGGAAGTGGTGATGATGGTACAGGTACGCCAGTCTGGGTTTGTACGTTAAAAAGTATGAAAAAACTCAGGTACCTGGTAAGGGAGATTGATGGTGAAATAAGAACGGCAGGCTTCGACTACCACAACGAGCCACAGCAATACTACCTGCGATATAGCAGGCCGGTCGCCCCGGTGGTTCAAGTGGTTAACCTCGAATTCTGCTTGTGTTTGAGTCCTGGGTTCGAGCCCCAGGTGGGTCGGACATTTGACTTTATTTGCAAAAATAAAAATAAAAAGGATCCAATTGTTGAGAGCGCCTTGCAGCGTGGGTAGGCACATTTCGGTGTGGGTCGACGAGTGAAGAAAATGCTGAAATCTTCTCGCGATAAAAATGAAGGCACGTACCGTAGCGGGAAGGGGGTAGAAGAGCCTGCTATGTGACCCCGGATCTGAGTTAGGAGTTGGAAGGAAAGAGAGAAGACGATGTGCGAAGATAGTAAATGGGATGAGCAAAAAAAATTAAAAAAAATAGGTGAGTCACACACGCACGGCGAGCGGGCGGCAGCGTTGGAACGATGGGATCTGTGATTGTTGGTTGTGTACCTGGTGTGAGGAAAACAGACGACAATTTACCGATACGTACGTATAAAATAAGGCCTCTCGTATCGAAACCAGGGTAATCGTCTTATCCACTCCCACCGGAAAAAACTTTGAGCGCCGGCAACGCGCTCCACAGAGTGTGCGGATCGCGCTGAGACCTCGACCAAAGTGTGTGGTCGGGCTTCATGTGTCCGACTACTTGGTGTTTTGCCGAAAAGTGCTCGTGCGAAGAGAAAAGTTGGGGAAAGCACGAAAATTTGACAAACATACCTATAGATATATTATTGAAGTAATAATGATCCCACACTATTTCCGCAAACAGGTGAAGGGGCCACTTCCTAAAAGTGACGTCTGTCAGAAATTGCCGTTTCATGCGGCGTAATAAAGTTTGTATTGCTTTTAATATGCGGTGGAAACCCTGCCAAGAGCTCAGAAGGGCAAGCACGGGCTCAGCTTGGTGCTATAATCGTGTACGAGAAGAAGACAGCGGCGGGGTCATGGGCCCCCAAACAGGTATAACGAGGAGCACACCACCTGTTGGTGCTACTTGCGTGTTTTAGATTCTCTGAAGCGCGTTATACCAGTGAAGATCGAGGTCCTCGTGATACGTACCTGTTGTACGCCTCGGTTTAGAGGGCTGTGAGAGGCTGGCTCGTGAGGGGAACTGTCCACCCGCTCGATCTAAACCGAACGCGGATCCCCATAAGGTCACGGTCGTCCCTGTAGTGTCTCCCCTAGGTGTGGTGCTCTCCAGATTTGCAAGGGGTGCGGCATCTGCTGTGCTTTCATCTCGCAAGTTTTCTGAGATTTCAGCCTGCTTTCCCACATACGTACAGACCCCCCGGGTGGAAATGACGCTGCTGTACTAGACGTAGTCTGAGCCTGGGGCTCCGCTAGAGGCCCAAGCGTGTCCAGCAACATGTCCTTAGCACTGTAAGCTGATTTCAAAGCAAAGGAATACCGGTAGTCCCCGTAATGCCATTATCATCATGTGGCCAGTGTTGGCTGTCTCAAGGTGGGAGTTCACTCGTAATCGAGGCGTGTTTTTATGGTTCAAAGTTGGACGAATACATGAGTACCTTGTATCAAACGATAGCCCTGGATGTTATCTCTCTATAGATATGTTAAGGGAGAGAATCCTCATAGTACTGCTGTAGTTATGGCGTTTCCCGCACGAACTATTGAAGCATAAACAGTCGCATTTGTTTGTCTATTGTACTGACTTTAGTATGCAATTGACGCCTTCCGAAAACCGGTTTTCCAGATGGGAGTTCACTCGTGATCGAGGCGTGTTTGCATGGTTTAAAATTCAACGAATACATGAGCACCTTGTACAAAAAAATAGCCAATGAGATTATCTCTCTTTAGATATGTTAAGGGAGAGAATCCTCATATTACTGCTGTAGTTATGTCGTTTTCCGCATGAGCTATTGAAGCATATACTTTGTCTTCTTTATTTCCTCTGTTATACTGACTTTAGTATGCTACTGACATCTTTCAACCACCACTTCCCAGATGGGAGTTCACTCGTAATCGAGGCTTGTTTTTATGGTTGAAACTGTAATGAATATATTGGGTACCTTAGAATAAACGAAGGCCAACAATATTATCTCTATAGATATGATTATGTACACTTAATTCGCATTACTGCTGTAGTTATGCCGCTTTCCGCACGAGCTATTGAAGCATAGATCGGCCTACTTCCCCCTAATATACTCACGTTAGTATACCATCGATGCCTTTCGAACACTGCTTCCCAGTTGGGAGATCACCTGTAATCGAGGCGTGTTTTTACTGTTGAAAATGCGACGAATATACTGGCTACCTTCGAATGAAAGGTAGCCAACAATGTTTTCTCTCAATGGATATGACCTGCATGTGATAGCTCATAATTACGGCTGTAGTTGTGACCTTCTCCGCACGAGCTACGAGGAATGAAACAGAGGCGTGTTTGGTGGTGCCAAAGGCGATAAGCTGGCAGGTTTCCTGAGAAAAAACGATTTCCGATTGTATGGCTCTGCACAGAATATGACTTATTTTCTTTTTTTTTTGCTCATCCCATTTATTATCTTCGCACATCTTCTCTCTCTCCTTCCAACTCGTAACTCAGATCCGGGGTCATATAGCAGGCTCTTCTACCCCCTTCCCGCTACGGTACGTGCCTTCATTTTTATCGCGAGGAGATTTCAGCCTTTTCTTCCCTCATCGACTCGCATCGAATTGTGTCTACCCACGCTGCAAGGCGCTCTCAATAATTGAATCCTTTTTTATTTTTATTTTTGCAAATAAAGTCAAATGTCCGACCCACCTGGGGCTCGAACCCAGAACTCAAACACAAGTAGAATTCGAGGTTAACCACTTGAACCACCGGGGCGACCGGCTACTACTGCAACAGATTCGTCCTATTATTTCAAGAGTTATGCCCGTTTCCGCACGCTTTTTTCAAGGCAACGGAGGTGTCCTCATTTTCTGCGTAATACACTGTGGTTAGTACACTATTGATGCTGTCCAACGAGAGTGGAAAATATACACCAGGTAAAGACTCTCCATAAGAGTACGCCGGTCATTTTCGGTGCAGCTCTATAGCCGATACCATGTACTTGGGGGGTGTAACTGTAATACGCCACATGCACGCCGACGATGATGGTGTTTCATTGCGTATGGTCATCGTTTACACAAACTGATGCACGCGGGGTATGAAAAATCGACCGAGGATTCGCGGGCTGTAGTTTTTTTTTTTTTTCCTCATCCCATTCATTATCTTCGCACATCATCTTCTCTCTCTCCTTCCAACTCGTAACTCAGATCCGGGGTCACATAGCAGGCTCTTCTCCCCCCTTCCCGCTACGGTACGTGCCTTCATTTTTATCGCGAGAAGATTTCAGCCGTTTCTTCCCTCGTCGACTCGCATCGAATTGTGCCTACCCACGCTGCAAGGCGCTCTCAACAATTGAACCCTTTTTTATTTAGTAGCAAGGCTGGGTCACCGTCAAAGGCGTTTGCGCTGCAATCGACCTATGATTTCCCGACGCAATTACAGTGTATTCTTCTATCGCCGGAACTGATGCAAATCGACGAGCAGCAGGAATGCCGATCCTTCGGCAAGATCAATAATAACACTAGGTACAGGGGCGGAAGAGAAACGTTCGCTAACAAATGAAAAAACGAGTAAACCCCTATGAATCAAAAGGACCACAATGCCGCGCCGGTTGAGGCGAAGCAGAGTTTAGTCGGCCTCGATACACAACCCAGAGGAGCTACAAAGCTCCACCTTGTGATTGTTTAGACGGGAAGTTGAGGGACGCCTCCATTAAAGTTTCGGAAGCAGTTTTGAACAAGAGTGTGACTATCATCCGGTTATAGGCCCCCACTAAAACGGCAGAAAATTTCTAAGCTCCTTGGCGTTCGCTCGTAATTATAATGGCGACCACAATGTCCCGCATATCCTGTCAGTTATGCAGCCCTAACCCAGCTAACCCAGCAAGCCCATAACTTTGTACCTAGAAGCACAAGACTAAAATTCCTCATCCTTCACACGTCAAAAGTGGCGCGGCGCCAAGGAAATACCTGGTATCCGATTACTTTCGAAATAAAGACGAGCTGGTCGACAACCGACGCCAAATTAACAACCCTCTACAACCGACGCCGGACACTCGTACACTACAAAAAGAAACGAAAAAATCTCGATAGTTTTCAGGCCTCAGTCCCACACCCCAATACACATTACAGACACGGTGACCAGATCCTGTGCAAACAGCGATAAAACAAACATGCACGCTTAGAAGTCATAATGCGCTTCCACTATATCCTTGGGAAAGCCGTCCTTTCGCGTTAACCAAGAGCGTCGTCGTCCCTGTGCAAGCCCTGCTCCGGCACTGGTTGCCTTTACTAGCGGCACCGAGATCGTTCGATGCATTGTACTTGGTACTGGATACAAGACTGGAACATGCAGGGCAGGAGATATCCGACGCCGTCTCCGTCGCGCTTCCTTTGGCGTGTCAGAACATCCTGTTCGGACGACGTCGAGAGGAAAAACATACGCAGAAGGGCAGCGGGGTACGCTTAGATATATATATCCTGTGCAGCTTGATCGCGGACTCAACGTTGTGTTACTTCTTCGGAGGAGTCTATTTGTAGTAGTTTACTACGGTGCTGTCTCTTCGAGGCTTCGGAGAATCACAAAATTGGCGACATGGCGTTTTCTGTATCTTATCTTGGGAACAAGGAGTATTATTCGACATTTGCGAGGGTCTTAGGTTGGATTTGGAACGGAGTCAATGTTGTGCATCTCGTCAACAAGTACAGACCTGCATGGGGGCCCTAGCATGATTCGATGGCACGGCCGGCCGATATTCTACGTTAGCATGCGTTCTTCTCTTACTTCATTTTCCAGGCGAAATTATATCATGTACCGCTGTACTGATGTTGCCGTCGTAAGGTGTTGGATGCGACGAATGTTTGCGAACAGCAGCCGTTGTAGTACCTTGTCCGATTCGCGTCATAACAAACGAGATATCACACCCCCTCAGACTATTTTCCCATCATACCCCTTGGCAACGAGGAGCGTGCGAACACCGATCGATGCGTCTATAAAACGACCTCCACGAGGTACGTCCAAAACCGCTATTTTCGTTGTGTGTTGCCTTTGTCTGCGGGGAAATAGGCGCGATAATCCTACAAGGGAGTGACTTATCTTGAGAGTGCTACTGTACACGGCACCTGTCGAGACCGTAATTTACCGCCTATATTGCACGCAAGCATCAACATTATCGAGGCAATACAGTGGGTGCATGTTGCAGGTACCGTGGGCGCACTACAGCAACAACAGTGTGCCGTATTATGCTCTAAATAACACGGACCCCACGGACGAATTATCCAAACTGTTGTATTCGACACCGGGGAGAGTGCAAATGCCGAGCGATGCTCCCATGATTAGTGCTGGGCACTTGCAGATAACGTACTTGCCATAATAATCTACATGCAGCAATCTACTACTGACGATAGTAATCTACCTACTGACCCGGCTAGTATAATCACCAATAGATTTTTTTATTCTTGCGTACGTCCCAAAAACACGCGACATTATCGTCAACCCACCAAGAGCGTGCCGTGAAGAAAGAAGATAGCGAAGAGAGACGAGAGATGAAAGAAGTGAAGAGGAAGCTCATACCTTTCTGCAATTTTCCCAAAAGATCGCCACATCATCGCCAAACGGTGCATGCCTTTTTTTCGACATCCTTCATGATATTTTCCGCGTTGATGACCGCGACCACCCCCGGCCAGTATACTGCTGCAACCTAGTTTACTGATTGTGATTTTGACGACAGCAGTACTATCGCTACTGACTGAGTCAGCCAGTGCCCAGCCCGATTGATGTTACATTAGTATCTACCTGTTTGTCGACATGTTTCCACAGAATGCATATTTATCGTATGTTCTGCTCGCCTTGTTATCGAGAAAATCGGTTCGACTTCATTCGAGCGTGTGTGTTATTTTGCGTCGTACACGGGGATATCAATATCTGGTACGTGGTACTTAGAATCTTCCGGTATTGGTACACGGTGGAGTCTACACCCTTTTCTATAACCAGATACGGCTGGAGTCTAGTCGTACTCGTACTGCTGTTTATAGACTTACCTGGTAGTCGTAAAGCAGTACAGTGGGGGGCCCTATATAGTGCAGGTTGAATAGTGCAGGTGCCCGGTATAGTGCAGGTAAAATCTCTGGACACAGACGGCGCCCTCAATAGTGCAGGTCCTGCACTATTGAGGCAGATCCCGCTATAGTGCAGGTTAGGCACCACGGTGCCCCGCAATAGTGCAGGTTGACACACACACACACACAAACGCGGACAGACGCACACAACGAGGGTGCACGTGCTGCTGCAGACCCGAAGAGCTCTACGCAGAGGCGCACCATGCCGTGTGCGGACGGTGAACTGTGCCATCAACAAAACAGAACGCCGCAAGCCCCTCACGGCCAGGTCTGCAAGGGAGGATGTGGCGAGCGGCTCCACGGCAATTGCGGCAGCATGTTTGAGGACGACGACAAGCACCGCATATGCAGCACGTGCGTCGCCAAGGCTGGCAAGCGCAAAGCGACACCGGCTGAGGGTGCTGGTGCGGGACCATCTCAACCCCCGAAGAAAAAGAAGGGCTCTGGTTCTCGTGCGCGGCCGGACAACAACGCGAAGCTCGAGATTCTGAAGTTGATCGATGCCAAGGTCTCTTACACGCAGATTGCAGACCGCTTCGGGTGCTCGGTTCGGTTTCTTGCGACGGTGAGGTCTGATCGGAAGCAGATCGAGGCGGCGGCTGCTGCAGGTGGCGGCAGCCAGAAAACTGCACGCAAAGGAGACTTTCCGGAGGTGAGCTACGTACACTGCTGCTGCTGCTGCGCTTGTTTTTTCCTGCGGCTGTTTGTGCGGCCTTTTTTTTCGAGGCTTGTTCCTCCGATCGCCTTGATGTTTGATGTCCCCCCCTTTTTTTTTTTGCGCTTGCCTTTTTTTTTTTTTGCGCTTGCCTTTTTTTTTTGCGCTTGCCTTTTTTTTTCTGCGCTTGCCTTTTTTTTTTATTGCGCTTGCCTTTTTTTTTTGCGCTCGCCTTTTTTTTTTGAGCTTGCCTTTGTTTTTCTGCGCTTGCCTTTTTTTTTTATTGCACCTTGCTGTTTATTTCTGTCGTCTTTCTCTTTCATTTTTGCCCGTCGTTCTTTCCTTGTTTTTGTTGTGTTCCTTCTCTCTTTTTTTCGTCTCTCTTTTTTCCTCTCTTGTCTCCGCTTTCATCGATCTTTTGTTCCTTGTGCTTTTTTTTGTAGTTCTTTCGTTGTTGTTGTCTTTTTTTATCTCCTTTGCCTCGCGTTTGTTCTTTTTATCTCGCTTTCTTTCACTCTTTCGTTCCCAATCCGCACACCCTTTTATTCAATGCCAAACATGCATTCATCTGCAGCGCCTCTTGCTTTCGTACCCGCAAAATTTTCCAACTGTACTTCGCTTCACACTACATACTAGTGAGCAATTGGGATCAAGACGCGAATGCGCGACTTTAATTTTAACAGAGTGTACGGAGTCGTCTCTCGACCGTGCCGCGCAGCCCAGGATGTATGCTAACATTCGAAACTAATTGTTCAATCTTTTGCACTCGCTACATTGTTTACTCGTTTTACGGCGTCAGGTGGACAAGATAGCTCTTGATCTATTCGAGAAAGCCCGGCAGGCCAAGATGCCCGTCACGCGCGATGTCCTTCGAAGCTTCGGCCGTTCCGCCAGGACAACCCTGCTGGCTGACACCGCGACTTCTGAAGCAGTGCGGGCGAGGGTCGAGAACTTCAAGGCCGGCGAGAAGTGGGCAAAGAACTTCGTGAAGCGCAACAACATCCAGAGCGTGAGACTTCATGGCCAGGCTGGTAGCGTCGACAAGGAGGCCATCAAGGAGGGCATGGAAGAAATCAGGGCCCTTTGCGCGAAGTACCCGGCCAGGTTCATCTTCAACGTCGACGAGACCGGCGTCCAGTGGAAGCTCATGCCCAGGCGCACGTACCTTTCCTCCTCGGAGGATCGGAAGACAGCGCGGGGCTCAAAGAGCATGTACTCCAAGGATCGACTGTCTGCCTTCATGTGCTGCAACGCCGACGGCACGGCGAAGGTGGACATGGCCATCATCGGGAAAGCAAAGGAGCCTCGATGCTTCAAGGGCGCGCCTTCACCTCTGAAGTACTTCTCGCAGGCCAACGCGTGGTCTGACTCCGCGACGTTCCTCAAGTGGTGGCTTGAAGTCTTCCTCCCGTTCGTTCGGCGCTTCACTCACGAACCTGTGCTGCTGCTGATGGACGGCTGTTCGTCTCACGGTGATCTCGTGGATGATCGGGGGCAAGTTACCATTAAGTGCTTCCCTCCGCTGTGCACCGCCGTACACCAGCCCATGGATCTGGGGGTCATCGCTAAGACGAAGGTCAACTACAGGAAGGAGCTGCTCGATGTGAAGGCATCGAAGGAAGCCAACGAGGACTAAGATATATTAATAGCTTCGTCCACTATTCAACATCATCTTGATCCATTTCGTACTATGTTAGCCCCGCAAAGCGTGAACGCCACACCATAAAGCCAAGGAGTGCCTGAATAGTGCAGGACCGGCACTATTCAGGGATATTCAAAGCCTCAATAGTGCCGAACCTGCACTACTGAGGCACTATTCAGAGTAGTGCAGGTGCCCGCTATAGTGCAGGTAAAATCTCTGGACACACCCCTGCACTATATAGGGCCCCCCACTGTACCTGGAAGTAGTACGGATTATCCTGGTATGTTACACCTACAGTAGTAGTATATACAAGGCGCTTCGCTCCGCGGGCGGCCTACGCCGCCCGCTACGCTCCGTCAGAAAGAAAAAGTACACCGAATTACGCGAAGCGGACAGAAGGTCGATGATTGAACATATATATTTTTTATTGTTGTAGCTGCAAATTGGCGACTTGATAATGCCAAGAGTCACATGCCGTACGTGCATACCCCAGGTAGGGTACTGATTTTCTTCTTTCGATATGCTGTATGATATGTACGTGGTATGTACGCACGAGAAAGCACAGCATGGCACAGCAGCAGCACCGCAAAAAAAATGAAAATGAAACCGAAAAATTCGGAAAGAGAAAAAAATCTCCGTTCCCTCTCATGCAATAATTGTCTGCCCCTGGAACACCTTGCACCAGTCGAAGAAGAAAAAAAAAAAAATGAACAGCAGAGCTTCTCTCTAAGCCTCGTACGCCGCCCGTCCCTCTCTCCACCACCTCGCCACCGATTCGGTTCGGGTAAAGCTTTCCTCCCTGTCTGTCACAGTGATCCCCGTTGCCCGCCCCGCGTCAAGCCCGGTGCTCACCGTGACCCTCGTTCGCCAGCTCGACGATGTCGATGGTCAGACGGCGTTCGTCTCTGTGTAGAGTTCAGCGTCGTCGCAAAAATAAGCACCGCTTGAATGTTAGCTTGGAATCCCGAACGACCCTCATGGACTCGTACATACTCAGTCTAATTGTTCAAATGGAGGCAGAACAGAGCCCATTCATGCTTCCCTTGTGTCTCGAGGCACACACGACGCCTTGCCACGAAAACCGCTACCGCGCTCCTTGCAACCCCCCCTCTGCCCGCCAACATCCGCCGACACCCGCGACGGCGCCGGGCTCGCCCGCTTCGCCGTGCTCCGACTACACACACGCACACGAAACGGAAGAAAAAAAAAGGAAAAAATACCTGAAAGTGCAAAAGAAATTTCAACCAGCCGGTGAAAAAAAGCGAAAGAAAGCCTCCCAAACCGCTGAAAAAACAAAATCGACTTTTTCTTTTTCCGAGTTTTTTTTTCTATTGTTCCGGGAAAAAAAGTGTGGCACGAGAAGCAAGCAAGCAAAGAAAGCAAAGAACGCGAAGGGAGCAAAGATCGTAGAAGCGACAAAAAATCGTGGGAGACTCGCTGAGCGTGAGGCAGGTGATTATAATCAAGTGATTTTAGGAAAAGGGTAAACGCAAGTATTTGTATGCATGCATACACCTGGTATATATACCAGGTACATACTACAGCAGTGCTGTTACTACTCGTACTATACTGCTGTCTGTATAGTGCTGCTGTGGTACCACATCGCCTGTCACTCGGGCCTTACCATATATACATAGAGCAAGTAAGTCTTCTAGTATTCTTTTATGTTCAGTATAACCTTCTGCACCAACCATCCTGTCCGGATATAAAATTACTGTTTGGGCATAAAAATGGATATTTCAGCGGTCTTTATATATATATGGACAGAGAAGTGCCAGGCATCATGTACCAGGTACGTACCTGTTGCAACTATACTCGGACTACTCATGAACAGCACTCAGCACTTTACGACAGCGTCACCTGCATTCTTTGTGTCGATTCCGGGGAAGAGTGCTGCCTGGCGCTTCCCACGAGAGATAGATGCTTGCTGCTCCGTCTCTCCAGTGTGGCATTGTGTTCGGAGTCACGTTCTATTGCCAGGCTTTGGGTCATCTTCCTGCCAGTCTCTAGACCCATCCACTTCTTCCAACTCTCCGGTTTGAGCTCGTTTCTCGCTTCGACCGGTCGTGCCAGCCATCCTTCAGTGAATATCTGGCCTAGGATGAAGCCAGCTTGCGATTTTCCCCACTACATCGTTCGTACCAGCAGAGCAGACGAGAAAGGAGAGAGCAGAGCTCGGCCGGGACGACGGCCGTGCTTTCTTGAGCGAAATCCTGTCCCCTATTGGGAACGCCTCCGGGTGTTCGCGAAACGTAACATAAATCCTCCCCATACATATACTTAAAGTTACTCCTTTCCTAAAATCACTTGATCATAAGCACCTGCCTCACGCTCAGCGAGTCTCCCACGATTTTTTGTCGCTTCTACGATCCTTGCTTTCTTCGCGTTCTTTGCTTTCTTTGCGCGCTTGCTTCTCGTGCCACACTTTTTTCCCCGGAACAATAGAAAAAAAATCTCGGAAAAAGAAAAAGACGATTTTGTTTCTTCAGCGGTTTGGGAGGCTCTCTTTCGCTTTTTTCACCGGCTGGTTGAAATTTCTTTTGCACTTTCAGGTATTTTTTCCTTTTTTCTTCTTCCGTTTCGTGTGCGCGTGTGTAGTCGGAGCACTGCGACGCGGGCGAGCCCGGCGCCGTCGCGGGTGTCGGCGGATGCTGGCGGGTAGAGGGGGGGTGGCAAGGAGCGCGGTAGCGGTTTTCGTGGCAAGGCGTCGTGTGTGCCTCTAGACACAAGGGAAGCATGAATGGGCTCTATTTTGCCTAAAAATTAGACTGAGTATGTACGAGTCCATGAGGGTTGTTCGGGGTTCCAAGCAAACATTCAAGCGGTGCTTATTTTTGCGGCCAAGCTGAACTATACACAGAGACGAACGCCCGTCTGACCATCGACATCGTCGAGCTGGCGACCGAGGGTCACGGTGAGCACCGGGCTTGACGCGGGGCGGGCAACGGGGATCACTGTGACAGAGAGGGAGGAAAGCTTTACCCGGACCGAATCGGTGGCGAGTTGGTCGAGAGAGGCGCGGGCGGCGTACGAGGCTGAGAGAGAAGCTCTACTGTTCATTTTTCTTTTTTTTCTTCTTTGACTGGTGCAAGGTGTTCCAGGGGCAGAACATTATTACATGAGAGGGGACGGGGATTTTTTTCTCTTTCCGAATTTTTCGGTTTCATTTTCATTTTTTTTGCGGTACTGCTGCTGTGCCATGCTGTGCTTTCTAGTGCGTACATACCAGGTACATATCATACAGCATATCGAAAGAAGAAAATCAGTACCCTATCTGGGGTATGTACGTACGTACGTACGGCATGTGACTCTTGGCATTATCAAGTCGCCAATTTGCAACTACAACAGTCATAAAAATATATGTTCAATCATCGATTTTCTGTCCGCTTCGCGTAATTCGATGTACTTTTTCTTCCAGAGCGAGCGTGGCGGGCGGCGTAGGCCGCCCGCGGAGCGAAGCGCCTTGTACGTTATTGGATTTTGAAAAATTATTACTTGGTTATAACCCACCGGGCGCGGGCCCTTAGGGCCCATCTTAACGGGGATTTATTTTTTTCAATTATTTTTTGTTTGTTTTTTTTTCTAATTTAATTTGCATCTGATTGGTTGAAGAGCGAACGACCAAGCAGGCAAATTAGAAAAATTGAATTTGAGCGAAAAGTCTTTCGGGACTTTTTTTGTGTGATTTCTCGAATTCCAATTTGGAATTTGGGGGTTCGTCGGACTTGACGTAGCATGTTGATGGTGGGTCAACACCCTCGGTGGAGTGTGGGGCGATTCTAGGCCGCTTCAGCGACCACGATCGAGGCGATAAAACGTGAAACTCAACGAGAGGTGCCCGGAGCAATAGCCGCGCCCACGCCCACACACCATAGCACATCGTACCCCGGTGGTGGCGCCTCAAAAGTAATCATGGCGGCCGCAATCCCAATTTTTCGGCCTGCTCGATCGGCCAACAATCGCGAAAACCGAGCAAATGAGCAAAAAACGGAGGATACGCTCGGGACCTCGATAGCTGCATCACCGCTGCTGTTCCGCACGTGGCGCTTGAGGGCTTCCTCCGCACACCCAAGACACCCTGAGAGTGATAGCTTCCTATCCTGCGCGACAAGAAAAAAAAAGAGACTGGCGGCGGCGCGCACGCGGAAACGCAAACCTCCGCTCTCGTCTACGCTCGTCGCTGTTCGTCTGCTGGGCATTGTGTGACGCGGCGCGTTCTTCCAGAAATATTTTTTGATTGACAACTAGTACGCTGTTCCACGGTAGGACCCAAACACGTTTTTTTTTTCGAAATCAAATTGAAATTCATTGAAATTAAATTTTTACTTCCGTACAAGGTTCCCCTCCGGGAAGTGCCTAGGGGAGTGGCGCAAGAGAGAACTAATGATCGTATGAAACACCTGCACACCTGTTGAGAACTAAAACTGCGTCCACCCATCATGTCAAGAACATACGCACACAATTTTTTGAGGACAGACTACATAATGCTGTCAGTGGAAAATAGCGTGCGATCGCAATAATTTACTACTATACATACAATAATATAAAAGAGAGTATTATACCGGTATGAATGGATATTGATCCTGAACAGATGGCTCGCGACGATCATTTCGTTGCTTGCGGCGTTAATGTAATTACAAAAAGTTGCGTGAGGTCGAGGTTGGGTTATAGAACTACATTCTTAGATCACAACCCCTGAGCGTGCTCGGTTGGTGCATCCCTGGCCTCTCAGAGCTCCCACTTCCAAACCGCCTCCTTTCATTACTTGCCGGACCTTTCCAGCAGTTCTTTGTTTCTCGGCCATTTCTTCCTTTTTTCTTCTTTCGTTTCGTGTGCGTGCGTGTTCTCCGCGCACGGCATCGCGGGAGGACCCGGCATCGTCGCGGGTGCCAGCGGGTGCTGGCGGGTAGAGGGGGGGTTGCAAGGAGCACGGTCGCCGCTTTCGTGCCTAGGCGTCGCGTGTGCCTCGAGACATGAGGGATGCATGAACGGGCTTTGTCTGGCTTCGATTTATGATTGTTGATAGAGTATGTACGAGTTTATAAAGGTCGTTCGGGAGGGCAAGACAATATTCAAGCGGTGCTTATTTTTGCGACCACGCTGAAGTTGAAAGAGGGAGGTGTGCAGTTTGAACACCAACGTTATCGAGCTGGCGAACGACGGCCACGGTGAGCACCGGGCTTCACGCGGGGCGGGCGACGGGGCTGATTGTGGCAGAGAGTGATAAAAGCTTTACCCGGACCGAATCGGTAGCGAGGTGGTCGCGAGAGGGGCGGGCGGCGTACAAGGCTGAGAGAGAAGCTCTTCTGTGCGATTTTTGTCTTTTCTTCTTTTCGACCGGGTGTAACGTGTTCCAATCAGGCAGAAAAATATTACACGAGAGGGGACGGGGATTTTTTTTCCTTTCCGAGTTTTCGGTTTCATGTTCATTGTTTTTGCTGCTGTGCCGTGGTGTGCTTGCGCTTTCTTCGTACATACAGTACACAGACATAGAGCATATCGAAAGAAGAAAATAAGTGGAGACAGTAGTACCCTACCTGGGGTGTATGTACGTACGTACGACATCCGCGACGCGAAGCGTATATGTGCCATCCAAGCTGACATCGGAGCTGTTTTTTCCTGAAGCATGGCGGCGGGACTCTTGGCATTATCAAGTCGCCGGTTTGCAATTACGATCCTTGAAAAAACTAAACTCAATCGTGGACCTCTGTTCGCTTCGCATAATTTGATGTACTTTTTTCCTTCCTGAGCGAGCGTAGCGGGCGGCGTAGGTCGCCCGCGGAGCGAAGCGCCTTGTATTACTTAGTGGCTGGCTGAGTAAAATCCAGCACATTAAAAAAATACTTCCATTCCTCCCCAAAAATATATGTTTTTGGCGCTCTGGGAAAAAACAAATTCACGGACACAGAGTAGAAGATGCTCGAGAATAACTCGTAGTCCGAGTACTGAGAGTATTGAAGTACTGGCGGTCAATATGAAGCGAGTACTGAGAAGGTCCAACTACTGAGAGTATACTGAGAGTATGAGCTGTACGGAGGCCAATATGTTATAGTGAGTACTGAGAAGGCCCAACTACTGAGAGTATACTGAGAGTATGAGCAGTGCGGAAGCTCGAGAATACAGGCAAAAATATGTACCCGCAGTAGTATTGCAACACGAAATACTTGGAGTACAGAAAATATCTGAAGTGCAGAACCTCGAATCGAATCCCGATATACTGCGTGCCCGAAAGTATCCGCAGAGTAGTATCCTCAGTAGAGTAGCAGTACAGAACCTCGAAATACTACACAGTAATACTGCGAGTACACGCAGTATCTATCTGCTGCTCTGCTGCATTGAAAACCCGGAATAATATACTGCGAGTGCACGAAGTAGTACCTATTTTCTTGATTTAGTCCCAGGTATTGGGAGCAAATAACTAAACTGTGAAAGGTTGAGGTGTATGAACGCACGCCACGCGTATGCGCGCCCAAACTCCGTGGCGTTGCGTGAAAACACACAACATGTAGGCTAAAAGTGCGTATCATGCGCGTAAATAGCAGGTCAGAAAAGCAAGGTGGATGTGGACAGCGGGTTTTTGGTAGATGCTTCTCACGGGGGGGTGGTTGTTTTCTGGAGGTGTTGGTTGTGGTAGTCTTCATGTGCATCAAATCGGTTTATTTGTCGTATGATACTACGAGTATTATAATGTACTGGTGGAAATTGAAGAAAAAAAGAGCAAGGATCGTCCGGGTCGAACCTCGGTACAGAAGTAACGAAAAAAATATAATTATCAAGCGCAGTTTGTCATGGATCATACGCTACATACAGCAGTACTCACATGTTTGGAGTTGAGACCGCGTTGTGGTCCACTGCAGCCAAAAAGGTGGGGAAGTGGTACCGGGGGATCCTTGAAGCAGCCGAACGGTTCATGGTGAGGTGGCACGAGGCTGAGGCTGAGATGAGTAGGCAGCGCCGCGCATCCGCCGTGCATGGTGCCCAAGGGAACGGGGGGGGAGGGGGCAACAGGAGAAGTGGCAGAAAGCCCGACCGAGGGAATGCGGAGAGGGGGGGGAACAGGAGGGGTAGAAGGGAAACGGCGATAGACGAAAGTAGGAAGGAGATGGCAGACAGGGTAGCAAGGCACCAAGTCGACTAGGAAGTAGAACATGACCATACTACTAGTGCCACCAACCGGTGCAGCTGGTTCGAACGTGGTCTTCCCTTGTCTTCTCTTCTTGTTTTGTTTGTTTGTTTGTTTGTTTGTTTGTTTTTTTGTCTTGCGCTGACTCTCCGTGATTTTCATATTATTTTTTCTCTTCCTCTTTCTTTTCTGATTGCTAAGCCGTACTCAAGGAGCCGTGTGGCGTGGTTGGAAGACGAACCTGCTCTGCTCGGCTCGTATTGTCTGACGCCAAGGGGCTGGGTGACGAACGCAGGGCGGAGACGGCAGTCTGGGTAGCAAGGTACCAGGCGGATTAGCAGGGAGAACCTGGCTATACTACTCGTACCACAAGCTGCTGCCGCCACCTGGAAGGTGCTTTGGGCTTTGGTCTGCCTGTTATTTCCCCTTTGTTATTTTTCCTTGTTACTTTCTTCTTGGTTCTTTGTCTTACTCTGTTCACAAGCAGTGGTGTTTTTTGTTATTTCTTCTTTTTTCCAGCTCGTTCTTTTTCAAGTGTTGGCCACCTCGCCTGCGGGGGGGGGGGCACGACAGATTGTTTTTCTTAGATTTTGCTTTCATTTTTCTTCTTTTTCTTTTTCGATTTGTCTACCTTGTTTTTGTTTTCTCTTTGATTGTTTCTTTTCGTTTCACTATTTCATAGATTGCGTATGTCGTGCCTGTCGTATCTAGTATGATGACATGGCTTTGCATTGCCCACTGCAGTGCACACTGCACACGTGGCAACGTAGTATCTCTGTGGCGTAGCTTTGTGACCACAGAACTTGTATCTCTTCTAGGATTGAAGAATCGGCACGGACACTGGTTGTGCTGGATGTCGACGGGTAGAAAGAACGGTGTAATGTGAAGAACACACACACACATACTCACACACTGACACGTTGCGTGTTTTCACGCAATCTAAAACGCATCGCAGTATATAACTGCATGGTATGCACATCAGTACTGCTTTAAGATGCCATGTGATATGGTACAACAGCATAAGATGCGCGTACTGCGACAAAGGGACGTGTACTGGTGCTCTTTCGGCTGGCTCCAGGATCGGTCAGCAGTGTAGGGAACACAGCAGTCCGTAACTTAGAGTATTTTTGTACGAATGCTGCTTGCTGTACGGGATGCTTGTAGGAATTATCTGCTGCGATCCGGGGATGATCGATACGGAGGAAAAAAATCCGGTCACACACTGCATGCAGCAGGTACGTACATAGAGCAGATAATGCCGAAGACGACAACAACAAACACCACTGTACTACTGCTGTAGTACTGAGAGTACAGCGCGGATCTGCCACATGTGCATGGTACACTACCTGCTGCTGTTGGCGCACTGTGTCGAGCACGGCTGGAGCAGTGACAACAGTGTTGGACAACACACAGGAATACGTAGAGGAATACGTAGAAAAGGCAGAGAGAGAGGTGTGTTGTTGCTGCGGGATGATCGATCTCGGGTCAGAAAAAAGCAGATAGCCACAGCAATAATACAGCAGCACGTAGACCTGCCACACGTGCCCGTGACTGATCACTGCTGTGATGCTGCTGCCGGAAGGTGGAGTTGCAGTGCTGTATGAAGCTGGGGTTAACCACGCTCTCTGTTCTGCTGCTGTATTGGGTTGTCTGTTGTCTGTGGTGTGTGTTGTGTTCATACGCAAAAAAACGTGCCGGTAGGTACTACGAGCTACGAGTACATGAAGGACCAAGAAAATGACGACATTTCAGAGGCACGTACGTACAAAAAAAAGCCTCTCGTGTCGAAACCAGGGAAATAGTCTTATCCACTCCCGCCGAATTAAAGCCTTTGAGCGCTTGCCACGCGCTCCAGAGTGCACGGATCGCGCCGAGACCTCGACCAATGTGTCCGACTGGGCTTCATGTGCCCGAGCGTTCGGTGTTTATGCCGAAAAGCGCTTTGTACGAAGATAAAAGTCGTCAAAAGTACGAAAATTCGACAAACATATGTATACATATAGCGTTGGGCCCTTTTTACTGTTTAAGTCTGTCCTTGAAAAATACGTGTTTGTGTTTTTGGTGGGTGGATGCAGCAGCTACTTCTCAACAGGTGTGCAATAATTCATAGAGTATTATTTCGCGGACGGGAACCTTGTACTTGGTACGGGAACAGGTACAGCAGGCACGACAGGTACGAGTACCACACGTAGGTACGACTGCTGCAGTTAAGCTGAAGCTCACCTTGACAGCGTAGCAGAAGTACTCCATGAGGTCCAACACAAGAGCATGGTCCTTTTCGTGTTCCGACTTGTTGCTGCTGGTGCTGGTGCTGGTGCTGCCGCTACCACTGCCACTGTTTTTTCTGCTGATGGCCGTGGGTGATGCCGCTACACCATGGGTGGCAGCCACGGCTGCGGCCGCTGTATTTGTAGCCGCCCGCTCTTCTACAAGAGCCCGGGAGGCGTTGCCTTCCTTGCTCTGTGCTCCGCCCATTACGGCCGCGAGTAGAGGGTGGTAGGACGGTCGCAGTCGGGGCCGAAGTAAACGGGAAACAAGATGTAGCAAGCCAAGACCGAACCAAGACCCAAGACCCGAAGCAGACAACGCACAGCTCACAGCACAGCACACAGCCCCGCAGCTTTTTAGGGAGTTCCAGAAAATGATCAAGAGCGTATCTTAAAAGGGGGCAAATTAAATAGGGGGGTAGGCACTGGGCATTTTTATTGGTCAATGTAAGATTCTGTGGTCGTCACCGCCGGTGGGTCGTGATCCCACTCCTCTCTGCGTGAGCAGAGTGTTCTAACTGGTAAACTACGACGGCTGGAGTGTGTGACAACTCGGAGTGAGGCAGCAATCCGATGACAAGGGAGAGACGAGAAGTCGTAGACAAGTGAGAGCGGAGGGGCGAGCAGTTGTCGTTGCTGCCACGGCGCTCGGGTCAAAGGACCATCCAGCGGGGCTTTCCTAAGTCCCGCTGCGGAGAATCCGCCAGGCAGAATAGCCGCCGCGGAGGATCCGTCAGAGGAACGTAGAGGAGAAGGTTCCGTGGCGAGGTCTTGACGTGACAATCTCCCGAGTTCCCGAGGAGAGCTTCGAGAACGAGTTTCCCGAAGATTTAAAGGAAAGCCTTTTCTCTCTCTCTGATCAACAGCAGAATGCTCTGTGCTGATAGGCTCGATGTATCAATGCAGTGACTCAATTCAAGGATAGTATTTTCTCGTGTATTATCGTCCAAGGTTGCAGCTGGTGGCTTGGAGAAACGTGTACTGACAGAGGTGGGGCCTGGGTGCGCCGCTCCCTCGTCCTGTTGCCTCCAACTGCTCTGGCCAGGCTCTTCCAATTGCAAATTGCCGACAGCTAAGCGTGCCGTGCATCCCAACGGAAAGCGTCGCTCTCAACTCTCAAGGCTATTATCAACACACTCCATACTTCAAAGCTATCTACTTTCTTGTACCCCATCTTCAATTCTCAGCTCACTTTCTCGTATATCTCCTTATGCACTGCTGCTGATTGGCTAATTTCTGCACTTATTCTTTCAATTCAAATATTTTGCATTCTCAAATTCAATTCTGGCATTCTCACATTCGAATCTGACATTCTCTCATTCAAATCTCCAAAATGCTTCCTAAACAAGCATTCTCGGTTCTCAAGAAAACTTCCATCTCCACTCTCAATCCTTACCAACTCAATCTGTCCATACAAATTCCAACTGAAACTCCAATCTCACCACATTTGCCCCCCCAAGTTCATTGTCATCTTTTCGCAACAAAGTCACAATGAAATAACACCACCCTAGTTTGAGATTGCTACTGAAATAACAGTACATTGCATTAAAACTAACATACTAAAACGTTATCTCTCAGAGCTCTTTCCTAACTAAATCAAAAATCTTTCCACCCAAATCTTTCCACTAATCGACCTGTATTCAACCATTTTGCAATGTTATGAAGTCTGGTCTGTTGTAATCCCTTTGACCTGTCCGAAGACTGCAGATCGGTCCTAAAATTAACCACCTTCCCCCATTATGTCATACTGATTATAAACAACTGATTTCTCTCATTCACTATGTAAGACACTCTACACAACCATTCAATCATAGTACTCCGAATCAGCAATTCTAACCATACAGACATTCTCTTAACCGCCCACTCCCTGTCCCAGTTTCTGCTACTAATGCATGTATACGTCCCAGATGATTAATTTCCACCATTCCCCCTCATCTGCCCGTTCTCATGTTATCCTACATAGCATGCAGAAACTTCTTACTACTTTGCATAGTGACATGAACATGCCAACACCAAGTTCCTATTTCCTCGCTAACAGTTGTCAGCTTCTCCTCAGAAAGATGAACATTGTACCTCTTTCCCAGGTCCAGTAACTTGATCGTATGCGGCAAGTTCTTGCTCTGCGCGTCCTCTGCCACCATCACTACCCTTGCCAGTTGCCATCCTGAATGCGTGGTTTTAAAGTAAATATAAGAGCCAATGATGTCAGGGTCATATATTCCAGGTCTACCACGAGTATCACAACAAACTTTGTATCCCTTCGCGACATGTCTCTCGCCTCTCGCACTTGCAAGTGCACGTTTGGCAAGCTGTACTCGATATCTTCGGTACTTCGCGTTTTCTCCTCCAACCTGTACCGGATCTCCCGCCCAGTACCTTGAGACTAAGTTTCCATACTGTTCAATATCAGTTTCGTGCTCCCAGGTTTTAACTTTCACCTCGTCCCAGCTAGTATAGTATTGTACTGCATTTTTCCCTCCTAGGCCTCTCGAAATTCGGTGTTTCGTAATAAAGGTTGGTCTAATGCGATAGCTGTCCAATTCCATACTAACGTCCTCAGCTGTTAAATGGAAAGGGGGCGAACGTTCCGAGTACTTATTTAGAACATAACTGCACATAGCCCATGGCAGAAATTTCGGCCCTTCCGCTCCTTCGTGAGGGTTGTAGCACTTTTTACACCGATATATCGATACCCTTGCATTGATCTCTCTACCCGGTTCATCCTTACGAACTTCTACTAACAATAAATTAGCTCCAACTATTTTCCCATCGTTTGCTGTTCCAGGTCCTACAAATAATATTTTATAAGGCCCGGTCCAACACTGAGCCAGTTTTGCAGCTAATGCAAACTTTCTACTCTTCGAATCAGCTTCCTTGGTTTTTAGCACATGTTGTCCACCTCCAGTAATAGTGCTCTTATCGTCATAAATCCATACCCAACCTCCAACTTCAAACTTTGGACGTCGATTTATTAACTCTTCCAAGTTTTCGTTTGCTGCTTCATGTCTGGCTTTTATCAAACGATCTTCCTCCTTAACTAACTCATAGGCCTTCACTTGTCTATCCCGCATAAGTTCGAGATAATCCAATTGGTCCTGTTTCAGACCCTGATGACCTTTTACACCCCGTCCTTCTAATATCGTCATAGGTAACCTTGGGTATCGTCCAATGTGCACCTCATTAGGAGCCAACCCTGTACCTCTACTTACGTTATTATTGTGGGCTGCTACTGCGTGCATCAACATTTCATCCCAGTTCTTTTGATCATCAGCAATAAGATACGACAACATCTGACAAAGGGTATGGTTTAGCCTTTCAACCATTCCGTTCGTTTGAGGATGATAGGAGCTAGTAAATTTCTTAACAGCTCCCAATGTCTCATACACAGCTCTACTTACTTGGGATATAAATTCCGTACCTCGATCGGACAAAAAGGTGTGAGGACACCCCCATCTTGGTATGTAATCATCCACTATCCTTGCTGCACAGCCTCTGGCAGTTTTCTCTTCCTTTGTTAACGCATATCCTTCTGCGTGTCTACTGAATAAGTCTACAATCAAAAAAACATAAACATTGCCATTCTTCGTTTCCGGCAAAGGTCCTAATAAATCAAATGACACCATCTGTCCTGGACGACTTGGTAGTGGCAATGAAACTAACGGCCATCTGACAGTACTTCGAGCTGTTTTTCTGGCTTGGCATGTATAGCATCTCCTAATCCACCACTTGACGCTATCGGACATTCCGACCCACCAATAAAACCGCTGTAACATTGTAAGTGTAACCTTCTCACCCAAATGAACGGCTTCCTTGTGAGTACAATCCATCACCCAAGGTCTCAACAACAATGGCACGTAAGTCCTCACTGGCTCCTCTCCCAGCAAACGTTCGAACCGTCCAGGGTTCCTGTTATCGCGATGCACAGGTTCACGAGTAAGACATTTAACTAGTAGCTTTTGCGAATTAGGGAGTTCCATCAATTCTCCTTGTGAGACTAACCGCTTCACTTCCATTTTATCCACTGTATCAGGTATAACTTCATTAGTAATATCGTCAACTGTGATTCCAGCAAGTATAAAATCAACTGCGGTTCGTGCGGTTTCATCTTTTAGCTGCTCTGTGGCCCAATCACTAGCAGATTTCTCACACAATCTTTCTCCAAATTCCCTTGCTTCCATACTCTCTAAATCTTCCATGGGAAGTTCATCACTGTTTTCACCATGGTCTTGGCTACCAGCTAATCC